>JAYEVE010000994.1:0-111890 GCA_036346375.1 Guadua angustifolia
TCAGTGATCCGCCGAACCGCTCCACGGGTGGTCACTCGCTACTCGTACTCGGCTCGCTGATGTGCCCCTGCTTTCGGTTGCAGCTGCGGGAGGGACTGGACGGAAGGTTTCAAATCTCTTATTCGGTTGACACCTTAGATACGGCTGAAATCTAAAATTTTATAGGGACTTTAAATTTTTGAATAAACTTTGCATGATATATAAAAAAATTCAAATCCATTTTTTTATTATAATTTCTGAGATTTTGCTCGGAATTGCCAAAATCTCGACGAGAAATGCCAAGATTTCGGTGGAATTGAACCAAGCGAAAAAGGTGCAAAGTACGTTGAAAAATTTTGAAATTTTTTGTAGATGGTTCTGACACATTAGTAACATTTCCAAAAAAAATTGCGATGATTATCAAGCATGAAGAATTTTTAAAAATTCGGATAGTACTTGTCAAGGACTGAGAGATTTTTGACAAGTCAACGCGGTCAGCCAAATTATCCGGTCCGGCAACCAAGCGACAGTCTTCACCACGACCAGCTCAGCGGTCTCGCATGACACTGGGCCTGCCTCGACCGAGGTCCGTTCGCACCTCCTCAAGCTCGAGGTCGTGAGGTTAGCTCTTGGTCGGCGGTTTTGCCTCGGGGCGTGGGGATGCATTGACCGGCCGTTACAGGACCTAAAATAATGGCGTCTAAGGCAGGAGCGGGCGGCATTTCGGAGCGGTTTGGTCCGCCTTCAATCGCGCACAAGCCCCTCCCGAGAATCTCTCCGTAGTTCAGCGCCATTCAGAGTATATAAACCACGCAAGGCATATGTACAAGACAGAACTCACTAAGATAGCTTTACACACACAGTGCTCGGACTTGAGCTATAAACACCCTTTGTACTCACAGTTAGTAAATTCCTCTGCTCAGTAGAGAAGACTGGACATAGAGCTATTACCCTCGTGGGGGCTCGAACTAGTATAAACCCCTGTCTCCTGCTCGTTGACGCCTCGCCCGACCTCCATTTACGCCATTGTTGACCGAAGCGCTTTGGGTCCTCATACGTACTAACCCTTTTCCATTTCGCGGTCGAGGCGATTCGATCGTCGGCGGTTGGCGCCAAGTGGGGCGGAAGCTTCGCTCATTTGAAGTGACTTCAACTTTTCGCGGCATGGCGTCTTTTGCAGCAGTGCATTCTGTGAGCTCGGGCTCGAATGCGGCTCGCGAGCATGGAAGTTCCGCGTCCCTGTTCTCCCCCTCTCCACCGCTGCGAAACCATTTCGTCCTCATGGCTGCCGGCCAGGATGAGAACGTCGAGGAGGGGGAGCGCAGTCCGAGGACCCCGGAAGATGCTCGCCGGATGGCTCGGGTTGCCATCAACCAGGCCATAACCGCTCTCCGGCGAGAGGAACTTGAGAAGATTGGAACGTCCTCGGGGTGTTCCAGGCTCCCCCACTCGAGCGAGCGCCTCCGGGCGATCGCACGAGTCATGTCTGATCCCACGCGCCCGGCGTCGGGTTTCTTTGGCCGGGCTCTTGCAGACGAGCTCGATAAGGCCGCGACTGAAGCTGTGCCATCACAGCGCCAGGACCTTCCTGCTGGGTCTAGGTCGTTAAGGAGCGATGATAGCTCCTCTCGCAGGCATCAACGCCCCCGCCGGTCTCCTGCGCACCGGCAATCTCGAGGTCTGTCTCGTACGCCGCCTCGCCGTCGTTCCCTGGCGAGACTCGGGCGGTCGGCGGCGGCAGCGTCTGATGCAATCTCCACTCCAAAGAGTAGCATCGTCGGGCCTTTCTCCCGACGTCCCTCCGGCGTCGGCTGGGTCCACGACTCTTACGATACCTCCCGGCGATGCTCGGGCCCACCGCCACGGCCGAGGTCACAGGGAGAGCGCCAGCGGCTGCGTGAATCTAGCTCCAGCGGCCGAGCACCTTCCCAGCGCGCCTGTCCCAGTGTCACGGTGCGTGGCGTACTCGATGATCTTCGGCAGGTGCGGTGGCCGACCGCTTAAGCTGCGTCGTCGAAGCGGATTCGATGGGACAAAGAACCCCGATGAGTTCCTCTCGATCTACACCACGCCATCCTAGCATGGGAGGTGGCGAGTGCGTGGTGGCCAACTTCCTCCCAACCGTCTTGGGCGGTCTTGCGACTGGCTCTTCAACGAAACAGTACTTTCGCTCGTGGCGCCAAATCCGAGCACCCCTCTGCTCAAATTTCAGAGGCACTCTGGCGGCCTACCGAAAAGGACTTGGATCGGGTGATCTAGGGAAAAAATGAACCCCTCCGCGACTTCGTGTGGCGGTTCATCCGCACTAGGAATCTGATTCCCAGCGTGTCGGACGAGGCCGTGATCAAGGCCTTCAAGTTCGGCGTGCGCGACCGATGCCTCACCGAGGACCTAGAGATCATGGCAAGGCTCACGGTCGGCAAGCTTTTCCGCATGGCGAGCGCCTCTGCGAGACGCGGATGAGGCGGTTATTGAAGCGCGATTACGACCAAGGTAGCTTAGGCGTCCAACACAGCGCGGCGAGGACTCTCCGCGTCAAGAATACCGACCAAGGCGTGTCCGCCAAGAAGCGGAAGAAGACACCGCAAGCGATGGTGGTCGGCCTCAAAGTCACATTACGGGACGATGTCGCCGTGAAGTTTTGAAGTTCGGACCCACCAGGAGGGGCCACGACCTCGTGAGAATCGACCACGACCCAGGCCTTGCAGCAACCCGGCAGACGATCACGCGGCGAGTCGCGGCAAGCGGCGGCGACTCAAGGCTCGAGGGGCGGTCTCGGTTCGATGAAGGCAAATTTTGTCATTTTCACAGTGGCTCGAGCGGCGACCATGGGGCTGCAGGCTGGCAGCTAAGCTTCGAGCCTTCTACGACGGCGTGGAGAGATGCCGCAGCTCCCGAAGGAAGGAGATGAGCAGAGAGGGTGAACGCGGAGAAGACCAGGCGACCTCGACTGGACTTTCAACAAAGGCGACCGTCGGATCGACATCATCTTTCACGGCTCCTCGGCGTTTTAGTCCCGGCGCGAGATCAAGGAAGCCGCGCGTGTGGTCTACCAGGCCGCCGTCGAAAAATACTCAGAGCAGCCCTGCAAGTGGGCCGGGGCGACCATCACCTTCACATCGGAGGATGCCCCCAAGGTATGTCAAGGGACCTAAAGACGGCCTTAGTCGTGACCCGACCATCAAGAACCACCGGTCGGGAGGTCATGGTCGATGGCGGCACTCCCTTATCTCTTGCTAGCCGGTCGCTCGGCCGGATGCGATTCCCGGTCGAAGGTGAAGAGCATTGCGATTCCATTCTTCGAGATCGTCCACAGGAGCTCGACCACTCCTCTAGGCGAGTGGTTTTGCGTCACCTTGCACCTCGGATAACTTCCGCGACCGAGCTGATCACCTTCGAGGTGGTCGAGGGTGACCTCCCCTACAACGCCATCCTAGGGCGCCCTGCCCTGGTGAAGTTCATGGCGGCCAACCACTACGGTCACCGGTGCATGAAGCTCCCGGGGCCCAGTGGCGTCATCACCATGCGCGGCGACCTCAAAGCGGCACACGGTTGTGAGACCAAGCCACAGCCCTCGCAGCATGCTATCGCGCGGGCCGGGCGGGCAGAGAAGAGCGCCCGCCGAAGCGGCGATCGGCCAGCCTGGCTCTGAAGGCGATCTTGCTTCGAGGAAGCGACCCGACCGAGTCGTCCACATCTCGGCCGTGAGTTCCAAATAGGAACTCGAGCTCGTCACCTTCCTCGCGCCAATAAAGGTATATTCGCTGGGAGCGGCGGACATGCCGGAGTCCCGAGGAGGTGGTCGAGCACAAGCTGCAGTGCGACCATTACCGGCTTTGCGCCGGAAGGCTACTGGCGTTCTCGCCGGAGAAGGTCGCCATCATCGAGAAAACTGGATAAGCTCACGAAGGCGGGTTTATCCGCGAGATCGACTACTCCGAGTGGCTGGCCAACCCGGTCATCGTCCAGAAGAAGGGCGGAAAGTGGAGGATGTGTGTGGACCACACGGGGTTGAACTCGGCATACCCGAAAGACAACTTCCCGCTCCCGCGCATCGACCAGATCGTCGACTCCACCGCGAACGCCAGTATGTTGAGCTTCCTGGATGCTTACTCGAGGTACCACCAGATCAAGCTGGCGGTTGAAGATGAGAGCAAGACCTCATTCATCACGCCGTTCGGGACCTACTGCTACACGACCATGTCGTTTGGTTTCCGCAACGCCGGCACGACCTTCCAGCGCCTGATGACCAAGACGTTCGATCCCGGATCGACCGCAACCTCGAGGTCTCGTGGGCGACATCATCGTCAAGAGCTCTTCCGAGGGCGACCACGCTCAAGACCTTGGAAACTCTTCGTAACCTGAACAAGCACAACATTAGGCTCAATCCAAAGAAGTGCGTATTCGGTGCAGCTTCAGGGAAGGTGCTTGGCTACATGATCGGGGGCTCCGGGGTCGGCCCAAACCCGGAGAAGATCGAAGCAATTGAGAAGATGGCGCCTCCGACCTCGGTGAAACAGGTACAGTGCTTCACCGGCCGCATGGCCACTCTTAGTCGGTTTATTTCAAGGCTTGGCGAGCGTGGGTTGCCATTCTTCAAGGCCTTATGCAAGCAAGGGGGCTTCAAATGGACTCCTGAGGCACATGTCGATTCGACGACTGGCGTACCTCTCAAGCCCGCTTTTGCTCACCACCCCACGGCCGGAGTGAGCAACTGCTTGCTATATTTAGCGACCACCGCCCAGTTGTCCGTAGCAAATCTTGGTGGCGGCGGGATGCTTTGCGAAGCATCCGATCTACTCGTCGATGAAGTCTGCACGCGCCCGAAGAGCGCTACCCATAGGTTCAGGAGCTCTTGTATGCCCTTCTCATGGCCTCGCGCAAGCTCCGGCATTACTTCCAAGCGCACTCGGTGGTCGTCCCGAGCAGTTTTCCGCTCGGGGACATTCTGAGGAACCCGGAGGCTGAAGGTCGTATCGCCAAGTGGGCTATGGAGCTAGCGGCGTTCGACATCCGGGTCGTGGCTCGCACGGCTATCAAGTCGCAGGTGCTCGCCGACTTCGTGGTCGAGCAGACATCCCCTTCTGCCTCCGGGCCCGAGGTCGAGGAGGAGAAGCCCTGGATCATGTACTTTGATGGCTCGAGGTCTTTCAGGCGCTCGGGGGCTGGGATTCTCATCCTTACTCCGCGCGGCGACCGCCTAAGGTATGTGGTTCGTTTTGGGTTTCCAGCGACCAATAACGTTGCAGAGTACGAGACTCTCTTAGCGAGCTCACGAACTGTAAGGCCCCTGGCGTCTGCTGATTGATTGCTTGAGGCGACTCTCAGCTCGTCGTCAATCAATATAACAAAGAGTACCAGTGCTCGGAGGACTCAATGGCAAAATACCTCGCCGAGGTGCGCAAGATGGAGAAGTGGTTCCAGAATTTGGAAATCACGCATGTGGCGCGGAAGGACAACTCCGATGCTTACTTCCTCTCCAAGCTCGGGTCGTCCGACGACGAGGTTCCTCCTGACGTGATTCTAGAAGCCTTGGCGTCTCCCTCTATCTCCGATCAAGAGGCCTCTGTCGCTTTCATCGAGGGCGCCCTTCGTATGGTGAGTCGATCCATCGCTTCTGGCGACGGCGAGCTCCGGTGAGAGCCAAAGGAAGCGAGATCAGATGCTGGGCAAGCTCAGACGAGCTTCGCCGGCGGCAAGCTTTATCGTCGAGAATCTTTTTCGGCATTCGACGGCGAAGTGTGTTCATGAGGAGGAGGTAAGTACATTCGCGTGACATCCATTCAGGTCTATGCGGGCTCCTCCTCTTCGAGACCATGGTGGAAGGCTTTCCGCATGGGGTTCTCTTGCCCACGGCGCCAGGGCACAAGCAACATTGTCCGCGCTGTCGAGCTTACTGTTTCATGCTCGGAAGACGCATCAACTCGCCTCTGGCGCTCCGCACCATCCCGCTTGCTTGGCCTTTCTCGACACGAAATTTGGACATCCTCGGCCCCTTCCCACAGGCGACTGGAGGGAAGAAGTTCCTGTTCGTCGCCATCGACACCTTCACCAAATGGGTCGAGGCCGAGCCCGTCTCGGCCATCACAGCTCGTGCAGCGGTCAAGTTCTTCCGCTTGTTCGTGGTCACCAGGTATGGAGTTCCATGCAGAATCTGCCCGACAATGGAACTCGGTTACTAGTGAGTTGTTCGAGAATACTTGCGAAGGCATAGGCACTAAAGTATGCTATGCTTCGGTCGCCCATCCGCAGAGCAACGGAGCAGTTGAACGCGCCAATGGACAAATCGTTCAAGGCGTGAAGAAACGAGTGTCGGATGAGCTCGAACGACACGGCCAGACCTGGGTGGATGAACTTCCCACTGTCTTATGGTCTATCCGAACCACGACCACCGTGGTAACAGTGGTCCACTCCCTTCGCTCGTGTTCGCATCTTTGGCCGCCCCGCCTCCCGAGTCACGGCTGGCTCCGCCAGGTCGACTTGGTCGATCAAGTCGACTTCGAGCACGAACGGTCTCTTGACCTTACCCTAGCGGAAGAAGTAAGATGCCGTACACTGCTACGATCGGCGCAGTACCTGCAAGCTCTTCGCAGGCATGCGTCTCGATCGGTACGACCTAGGGAGCTTCTTGTTAGGGACTTAGCCCTAAGACGGATTCAGGCACCGTCCAACACCAACAAGTTATCCCCGCGGTGGGAGGGCCCCTATAGAGTTGTTTCAACAGATCGCACGGGGGCTTACCGGCTAGCGATGCCCGATGGTAGAGAGCTCTCTAGCTCATGGAATATCGACCAGCTTCGCAAATTCTATGTGTAACCTTTTTTACCTCAAATTTCAATAAAGCTCCTGTTCATTTGTCACGATTGGCCTCAGTGCATCTCTTTTTATCTCGTACTGACTTAAATTTGCTTTTTGGTGCTAGATTTACGTATGAGCGCGCTTGCCCTTGGTCTCGGTGTCGGGGGCTTACCCTTAACCCCCGGTGGTCGAAGTTATCGTAAGGCAAAACTCTTCGCAAAGAACACTCCCATCGCGCCGAGTTCGAGCTAAGCTTCTAGCAAAGTCAAAGTAGCGCAGACATTGTTGTCGTGAGTCTTAGTCTAACTCTCGAGTTTAAGTTTGTCCTCGTGCAACCATATTATGCTCCGTGGCTCCTTTTCGACCTTACAGGTCTTGGTCTTTGCTGGCCTCTTACCTTGTGCCCAAGGTCGGCGCTGCTCGACCTTGAGCCCAACGGGGGCTAGGCGTGGTATACTACGACCAGCAGGAAGGCTAGGTGCTCGACTGGGAGAGAATTGTTTATCCGAGAAATCACAAAGCAAACCAAGACGTGACATTATCTAGATCAAAATACAACTATTTCATTAAGCTGTTTTCTTACAAGTTTTACGGGGCATCTACCCCTATCTCTGTGTCCGCCATCTCGCGTGCAAGCTTCTCCTGCTCGAGCTCGGCTACCTTGGCCCTCAAGGTCGCTATTTCGCTCTGGTACTGGAGGGCTCCCTTGGAGGCATCTGCAGCCCGGTGCCGTTCGTCTTCAAGCTGAGCCAAGGCGCTCCTCGCCGCTTTGTTGGCGCGGCCAAGATTCTCCTCGAGCCCTGTGGTCTTGGCCTCAAGCTCGGGAGGCGACTTCTCATGAGGCCTTCTCCAGACTCGACCTTGGCCCGTTCGGCCTCGAGTGCCTTGGTGGCGCATTCGAGCTTCCCTTCGAGCTCCAAAATCCTGGCCTCGAGCTCGGGGGACGCATTCGCCGTGGAGGACGCCTGCTCCGCAGCAGCTTTCTCCATCGCCTCGACCTTGGCCCGCTCGGTCTCGAGCGCCTTCTTGCACGCCTAAGCTCCTCCCGAAGCGCCAAGATCTTGGCCTCAAGCTCGGCGATGCCTTCTCCGCAGAGGCCTTCTCGGCGCCTTGTCCCTTGGCCCCTTCGGCCGAGTGTTTTGGCCGATGCAGCAGCGCTCTTACTCCACGGCCTTGTAGCGAGAACTCGCTCGGAAGTCTGGCTGCCGAGCTTCGGATCGTGGTATACCTCCTGCGCCCTCATCGTCAGGCGCAAGTCGCCGAGCTCTTTGGCCTTCGCTGAGCTCCTCCTGGTCGACCTCGATGGTCGAGATGAACTTGAGCGCCTTCGCCTCTCGCGCTCCACCACGCTCATGAGGCCCATCAAGTCGACGGCATGCTCTCGAAGACCCTTCCCTCGGGAGACGCGCTAATCGTCTTCATGACAGGAAGAATGGCGCGAAATGAGGGTAGAGACAAGGGAACTCGTATTGACATGCAGCAAGGTGCGCGGTGGGGTCCTTACCTCATGAACACGGGCCTCAAGGCTTGCGCGGGTGAACTCCTCGCGCTCGTCAATGCGGTCGCAGGAGATCTCCTCCTCGTCGACCTGCGCTTCTAGGCCGGGGCCGACCGTGACCGCCCTCGACGTGCTTGGGACGAGGCCCTCAGCTCCTGCCCTGGTAGTGACCTAGTGTCCGGCCGCCTCCTTTGGCGGGTTCAATTCGCCGACAGAGGGGGAGCCGTCGGCGGCGTTGGCCCCGACCTCCGTGGTCGTGGCCTTCGCCTCGCGGCATCGGGAGCGATGGCGGATCCGCCCAGACGATCTCGCGGCGTGCTCAACCTCCGTGGTGCATTGCTTCAACCACGCCCGGTGTGGCGGCGGTTAGGCGTTCTGCGGCACTTTGCGGTGCGGCCATCTTATCGGCTTGTCGTAAATCGACGACCTCGGCGCCGCCGCCGTGGTCGGGAGCTGGGCGTCGCCACGGTTGCGACCACGGTGCTTTGGGTGCCTTCCCCCACGTCGACCTCGGGAGGATCGGTAACAACGGTTGAGTTGTAGGTCTCGCCGGTGTCGTAGTCCTCGCTGATCGCGGGCTGGATCTCCTCGGTTGAGTCGTCGAGCCCTTGATCGAACTCAGCGATCGGGGCCCGGCTGGGGCCCAGAGGAGTACGTGTCCGGCCGAGGCGGCGCAAGCCAACAACAGCGTCCTCTTCCTCCTCGGACTTCGGACTCTATACGGACAATGACCATCGTCCAAACGGCAAGTCTCGAGCGTGGGCGCTCAAGGTCTGCGATGAAGAACAGGCGCTAAGCCCGAAAAACGAGAAGGGAGCGAAATGAACTGAAAAGCCAAAAACTTACGTGGGTCGACGGCCTCCGCCTTACTGAGGGTCGGCGCAAGTCTTGTTGCCCCGATGCTGCAGGGGCACTTCGCTTTTGAGCTCCGCCAGCCCGGGACCTTGGAGCTCGCGCTGGGTCAACATTGTCCACGGTGGCAGACCTGGGGACGCGAGCTTGGGCGCCCTGGGCCGGCTAGGGGCTCGAAATCTCGGCGACCGCCGCCTGTGTTCGCGAGAAGGAACCAGTCAAGATGGAACGCGGCAAAGACTCGGGGGCTCGGCCATGGGAACCCTTACCGTGGCGTGGTCACTCCACTCGACATGAGGTTTCTTCGCCTCCTGGCGGTCTGCTCCGGGCAGGGGAGGCCTCTTCTTTCCCTTCTTCCCTTGTCCTGCTTGGGCGGCGGAGCATTCTCTGGCAATCTCGGTCGACTCTCGATGATCCTCTGAACATGCGGGTCAAGAAGGGCCTCATGGTATCGAGTTAAGTACTTGGTCGGGGTGACCTACCTCGGCCTTCTGCGGCAAAGACGTTCCTCAAGACGGCTCGTCGAGGTGTAATCGCTATGCCTTTTCGAACATCTCGCTCATTCGGCGGCAATCCAGACTCCTTCACTATTCTGAAAAGACCAAATCATCAAGAGGAACTAGGGAGTAAAAGCGGCGATTCTTGAGCCAATGCTGACTTAGCGGCCGTCCTTCGCGGTCAGTCATCGCGACCTCGGATCTCGAGAAGGTGCTCCTCCTCCACGGGGAACACTCGACCTCTCAGAAGTCGTTGGCGATGGCTTTGTCCGTGAGGCCTCGCGTGGCACGGATGTGGATGGTCGCGATGGCCTCTTGGTCGTCTTCCATGTCGCCCGACTGGGTCTCCTTCTTCCCGTGAGAGGTACCCTTGAACTCCAGCCAGCCGCCTCGCCTGCTTTGTAAAACCATCGCTTGGACCACGGGCCAAGGGAGTCATGATAGCGCGTTTGGGGGAAGGACCACGGGATTCCCGTCCGCAGCCGGAAGTAGAGGCATCCGACCACGGGGTCCTTCCCGGTGCGAAAAAGGGAAAAGAAGTGGAAAAACAGCGAGGGGGTGGGATGGATTCCAAGGAACCCCTTGCACAGATGGGAGAAGATGGAAAGCAGCAGGATGGAATTGGGTACCAGGTTGATCAACTCGATCTCACATACGGTGAGAACGTCTGCGAGAAATGTGCTCTCCGGCGTCCGCAGATCAAGAGCATGTATCGCTCCGGCCGACGAGCCTAAATCGTCCCGTGGCTGCGGCTCGGTCTCCCCGCCCGGCAGTCGCCAGGACCATGGGTCCAGCAGCCCTAGGCTCTCGAGCTCCTTCATCCTCGTCACCGTCAGGGAGCTTTTCCCGAGTTTGGCCATGACGGTCAAAAGGGAGTTTTTGGTCGAGGGAAGAAGAAGAGTACAAGCTGAGGGGTAAAGACTATGAAGATGCAGGAAGTTCGGGGAATTGGCGGCGGACACAAGCTTTATAAGATCGAGGCGTTGCGGGCCTGTGGATTAAGGGCATCTCGAGGGGCGTGCCGGTCAGGTGATGGGACAGGAGCAATTTGGCTACGCGGCAATACGATCGAGGCGTTATGACGGTTGCGTTGTCCGCAGCACGAGGCCGGAGATCAAGAGGCGCCAGTGTCGCCGTCCGCACACCTGGCGTTACGTTTCCGCCCGACCTCGACCTCAGGTTTAAAGGTTCTAGAAATCAGTCCCGTCTCTATGGAGGCTCAAGGTCGGCCCATGTTCCAGTCGCGACCTGGAGCCTCGGGGCTATTGTCGGGGCCGAGATTTTGACAAGTCAACGACGGTCAACAGTGGTATCCGGTCCGGCAACCGGTTCAGGGTCTTCACCACGACCTAGCCAGGCGGTCTCGCATGACTGGGCCCGCCGACGGTCCGTTCCGCACCTCCTCAAGCTCGAGGTCGTGAGGTTAGCTCTTGGTTTGGCGGTTTCGCCTCAGACGTGGGGATGCATTGACCCTGCGGTTACGGGACCTAAAATGATGGCGTCAAGGCAGAGTGGGCGGCATTTTGAGCGGTTTGGTCCGCCTTCAATGCTGCAAGGCCCCTCCTCGAATCTCTCTCGTGTTGGTAGCGCCATTCAGGGGTATATAAACCACGCAAGGCATATGTACAAGACAGGAACTCACCGGCAATAGCTTTACACACACACAGTGCTCGGACTCGAGCTATAAACACCCTTGGTTCTCACAGTTAGTAAATTCCTCTGCCCGTAGAGAAGACTGGACGTAGAGCTATTACCCTCGTGGGGGCTCGAACCGAGATAAACCCGTCTCTCCTTTCGTTGACGCCTCGCCCGACCTCCATTTACGCCATTGTTGACCGAAGCGCTTTCTGGGTCCCTCATACGTACTAACCCCTTTTCCATTTCTGCGGTCAGGCGATTCCGATCGTCGACAGTACTATTGTTCTGATAAAACGCAGATCGGTAAATTTGAACCGGATGAAACATGAAACAAACCACATTAAAAATTTTTTATATTTTTTGTACATGGTTCTGACGTATTACTAATGTTCCTATAAAATTTTCAAATAATGATAAATCTTGAGGAATTTTTAAATATTTAGGCAATGGTGATATCTTAATAAAAGCCTTACCAGCAAACTTCAACCGAACGAAAAATGCTTCAAACTTCAGCTGAATGAAAAGTGCTTCTTCAGAGTTTTTAGATTTTAGAGTATATGTTTGTATAGTTTACAATTTTTGATTGAACAACCAAAATAAGTATAAAATTTTTTGGAACTTCTAGTGAATGGTTCCAAGATAATTCTTAAGCTCCCCTAAAAATTTTAGATCATGATCACACTCAAGAAAATTTATAAAATTTTGACACGGTTACTATCTCATTAATGCTTATTCTATTTTTAATTTTTAAAGATAAAAAATTAAGTTCAATTCTTTTGAAAAAATTTCTGTATAATTCTAGACTTCTAAAGATAATACCATAAATTTTTCAAAGCATGATCAAACTTGTACAATTTTATAAAAATTTTACAATGTTTCTACCGAAATTATAAAATGTCTTAAAATTTGTTCAAATAAAAAATTTATTTTTCAACAAATTTTCATGGAAGATGACTTTCTTATAGGTTATTGGGCCAAATCTGGTCTTCAAAACTTAAAATATTGTCAAATTGCCCAAGATTTCGGTGAGACTTGGCGAAATCTCGCTGAAATTTTTTAGATTACTGTAGTATTTCGAATTTATTTTTAAATATTTTACCTGGCTGCAATTTTAGATCTATCCTCTATCGGAATCCGAGAACTCGACAAGAAATTCCGATTTTTTTTTTTTTTTGTAACGTTGAATTCTGACGAGACATGGGTGCAACGTGTCCGGCTGAGTTAGCGCACGCTTGGAATTATTAGGATTTGGGCTTTTGATTTTGACCGAAACTTGGACATAGGTGGTGCTGGCTCCATTGAGCTTGGTAGCTTCTCGAGGACGCACTGAAACAGAACACAGGATGCCAGGTTGCCGCGTTATCATATAAAACTTTATATTGGATGTACGACACGCTGCCATCGGCACCGCACGTTATCCTTTTCTATCGTAGGTTCTATATTCTCGAGAATGTACGGCACGATACCGTCGGCGCCACGTCGCTTTTTTTACTGTAGATTCTACACTAATTTCGTCATGAACTCAAAACATTGTTGTGCATCTTTCTTCACAAAGCCTACTTGGCTTTGTCGGCAAAAGCTCTGCTGCTCCTGTATAAGCCTCCAGATCGAAGCCCAGGAGGCGCGGGCATTGTATCCTTGTGAAATTTTCAGGTGAACCTGAGGAGATAATGAGATTTTTTATTGAGCTATATCATGTTGTAAATATTTGAAACTTTTTTAAATGTTTTTTAAAGTATGTCTAATCTACCATACAAAATTTAAATCATGATCAAAGTTGTGTGATTTTTAAAAAATCTGTCAATGTGACTAATGCGTTTAAAGCAACTTCGCTGATTTGATTGAACTACTAAATTTACAAATTCTTGAAATTTTTTTAGAGGGCCGTAAAAATTTTAAATCGTGATCAAACTTTTGCGATATTTCAAAATTTTGGCAATGCTAATAACGCACTTAAAGCAAGCTCACTGATTTAATTGAGTTACTAAATTTGTAGATTCTTTAAAATTTATTAGAAGGGTCCTGAGAGCATGTCTGAGCTATCATAAAAATCAGATTATGATCAAGCTTTTGCTATTTTTAAAAATTATAGCAATTTGTTTTCTTTTTTAGTGTCCCAAAAAGATTTCCTTTTTAGTGTCCCAAAAAGATTTCCTTTTTATATTATAATCTCTGTCTGTGTCAATGATTCCTTCCACCTACAGCAACGCGAGAGCCCGTTTAGGCATCTAGTTTCCATAGAAATGGGGTAAAGCACTCAGAAATAACAAAAGTAAAAAAAAAAAGGTTATGAAATATGTATGACACTTCTATGATTTTTATTTATTTAGTTAGTTACACCGGAGACAGTTTCAAGTTCAGATCGAACAAAACCTCGTGCCGCTACCAATCCGTGTGACCACCATTGACTATGCCCCTCACCACCCAAACATGTTGACGTCCTGTGCCACCGCTGCTGCTGCTAGTCCGTCGTCCGTATCACTGTCTCGCATTTGTTGCTACTTACATTCATCATTTGTTGGTGTACTGTTGTGGCAAGGTGCCCTCTCCATTTAAATCAAAATGGGTGCCCATGCCAATGATGCCATGTCATTTATCTGTACCCTTCGTCGTCGCTATCTATGCGCTTGAGAATGAGATTAAATGAGATAAGATAATCACGTACCATTTGATTCTATTATTTTGGGTTAATAAGAATAGTTCAACATTTATAGGAAATATTCCTTAAGTTTGTATCCTATCATCCAGGACGGGATGATCCATTCAAGCAACTAAACACATGAATGATATTTTTCTTGAATCATCTTATACATGTACTACTTGGTACAAGCAACCAAACACACCATAACTCAACCAAGATGATGAGAGTGAGTGCATAACTAGAAGTGCTAGTTGGGCCGCCGTGCCAGCACTGGTGCGATGGGTTTCGAGCCATGTTTGCATGGTACAGTCATCTCATCGGCTTTGCCATACCAATTTATGCTTTATCTTGTTAGATTTATAAAGTCATGGATATCGTCACCGTCAGTTCGTCACCGTGAACAACATCAAGGACAAGGAGCAAATATCGACAGCCAGCGAGAATCTGGTACACAAAAATATTTCGAGAAAAGAAATTAAATTTTAATTATTTATTAGGAAAATAGACTGCTAGATTTGACATCGAGACGGTGATAATCGTTAGAGATTTGGCATCGTAGTTGTCTTCTACCTTAGGACGGTCAGCAAAACTGATGGTACAGGGCTGCCAGACTGTATCCAAGGTGGCAGTGCAGGGAGGAACACATGAGTGGAGGGGTGAGAGGAGAGAGAGGAGACGACATAGATACGAGAAGATGACGATTACGCTGGATGAGTCATGGAAGGAAGCGAATGGGGGGAGAGTATTTGATGATGGGTTAGTCCGCTGGGGTAAGACAGTTAATAATAGACTGGACTATAGATATGATGTTTTTTTTAACAAAAGTGCCACTTTTGTGCTGGGATAGCCCAAGCATAGCTCAATCGGTCATGCGGTGCAGTACCACTCATCGTGCTAAGTTTGTAGACTCGGCACGACCTATCATTCGTGTCATGCCTACCTAACGCGAAGACATTCGTGCCATGCCGTGCTTTGGACTATACTCATCGGCCATATATATCTAGGATCAGTCAAAAAGACACAGCCCATTGCTCAGATTTATACACAACCATGGGAAACACAATAAGATATGCAGAATAGATGGTAACAGAAAGAGATCCATCGTAAGTCTATTGTATTGTAACTTTAGCAATTGTATATGAATCATTGGACTAAAAAGCTAAGGCCTAAATTTTTCGAAGTACTATAGCAAACTACATCTAAGCACTATTAGATGATCTAGATCATTTGTTATTATGATCTAACGGTCATAAGAGCCGAGACTGTTTAAATTGTTTAAATTACAGTCTCAATACAATTGCGCATTAACCCTTTCCGACGGCAAGAGATGGCATGAAAGCCGCTGGTCACCTTAGCAGCGTAGCGATGCTGTAGCGTGACGGGGCTGGTTATGGTCAGGCTTGACAGCACGTGGAGAAACTCGTGACAAACGTGGAATGAAACAAAGCTGTCACGTGTCGTCAGTGGATTTGGATCCTCTACGATTATAGCGACGGGTACTGGTACTGCTGATTCATTGTACTATTGCGTTTCTTTTTCATGAATTATTTCCATTCTTAAATATCAATGAGTTGTTACATGCTCTAAAAAAAATCAAGGTGCTGCATAAATTTCTAATAAAATTGCATAGTAGTCATAAAGATCTTTCTCCTCCTTGCCCAACCAATGGGTTGTCACACAGAATTTTTTTCTACCTGCCCGGATCAACCCCTGCTCGGTTATTCACACGTGCGTTACTACGGAAAGACATAGCAAGCTGACGTTAACCAATGAGATAAGCACCGGCTGCGCATACAATGGTCCTGTTTGGGAGAGCTCTAGATCAGGTTAAATTTCAGAAATTAAACTTATAGGCTAAAATAAAGTGAATTAAGTTTATCATTTTAGTCTAAAATGTAAACAAGATGATCTACCTAAACACTCTTAGGCCTGTTTGGAAGAGCTCCAGATCCGGCTCAAATTTCAGAAATGAAACTTATAGGCTAAAACAAAGTGAATTAAGTTTATATTTTTAGTCTAAAATGTAAACAAGATGATTTACCTAAATACTCTTAATGTACCCACAACTCGGCTCCACAAATTTCTGGAGCTAGAAATACCTTGCTCCACCAACTCTACAGATTTTGGTGGAGCTGGAGCTGTCCCAAACACCCCCTTAATGTACCCACAGCTCCAGCTCCACAAATTTCTGGAGCTAGAAATACCCTACTCCACCAACTCCACAGATTTTGGTGGAGCTGGAGCTGTCCCAAACACCCCCAATATATCACATTGATGGTGCTTGATACTTGCACCCACAATTTAATTGCAAATGAAGTAGCTTTTTTTTTAGATAAGGCGAGAACTAGCACCGGGACGTCCAATCTCAGTATGTTTCGTCAGACGCTCAGTGTAACATTTTTTTTCAACATCTACAATATTTTTTTCGTACGCACATTTATACTGTTATCGAAGGAAAATATTTTACGTGTAGAAAAAAATATTTCACATGTAGGAAAAAATGTTGCAGCGATCCGGATCGAGATTTCTACTGTTATCGTAGGAAAAAATGTTTCACGAGTAGGAAAAAAATGTTGCAACGTCCAGAAAAATTGAATAGTTCATTTCCAAATGATTCCATCCTTTATATCGGAAGAGATTGCCGCAAGCCCAGCCATCCCACGTCACCCAAGGCGATTTTGCAAAAAAGCCCCTCCATTTCTTCGAATTACGGATAGGTTCTTACGAATTACAAATAGGTCCTTCGTGATTTTTTGTGAGGAGAAGATATTTTTTTCATCGCGTTTGGGTCCCTGGCGCGTTTGGGTCCCTCCCGTTAAGTTCAAATCACGGACAAGTCCTTTTCTAATTTTTCAAGATAGCGAACAGGTCCAAAAAAATAACAAACAGGCCCCTGTTTCTTACGTCTAGGTCCTTTCTCTATTTTTCCCGAAAAAAATGTTTTCGTCACAAAAAAAACCCAGAAAAAATATTTTCGTCACCAAAAAAACACAGATTCGTCAAAAAAATGTTTTCGTCACCAAAAAAACCCGGAAAAAATGTTTTCGTCACAAAAAAAACACAGATTCGTCGAAGGTTTATAGCAACTTATCGATTTGTCGACGGGTCCCAGCCGTGGTTTTCTAAAAAAACGCGGATTCGTCGAAAATTTATAGCAACCCATGGATTCGCCAACGGGTCCTACCGACCCATTTTATTTAAAAAATACGAAGATCGAAAATTCGACCAAATTTTCCGTTTTCTAAAAAAACACAGATTTCATCGAAGTTTTATAGCAGCCTATGGATTCGCCGATGGGTCCTATCGACTTTACAGAATAGCACAGCGTAGCGCGCTATTATTGCTAGTATATCTCATAAATGAAGTAGCTAGAAGATTTTGAATAGCTCATTTCCAAATATATCTAGCTTCATGATGCAGTTAGCACAAATATAACTCACTTCAAACTGATTACAATTTTCCTTCACAGTAAGGCTGACTTCAACTCACATGCTAGTCAATTTGATTCCCGATCGATAAAACTGACTCCAATACACAGAAATTCACTTTTTCCTAGAAGCAAGCACTTTGTTTACTTCTCTCCAAGCCATCTCCAGTTCATATCATCATGAAAAGATATGTTCGACACGGATACCATGGGATGACTGTTTGGAATTCAGAAATTTTTGCACGAATCTGTACAATTCCTCCCTTCCAAACAAGGACAAAGACATGCTGATGGACTTTATTTGGCTGTCAACATAATACCTCTTTCATCTTCTGTATCTGTAGAGATTACCACGCTCCAACCACTAACCATGCAATGGCTATCGAACTTGATTAAAATGCTCGAGCAGTTCGACCTGAAAAAAAAAGGGAGGGAAAATTGTAGTTAGCGAACAGTGTAGTCAGCACAATAATGTAGAAATAAACAAAATCGATCTAAAATTGCCCATGTATATTAAGGAACAAACTCATAAACCCAATATTTGACCAAAGGAGTTCTTGCTACCAACTCTATACCAGGGGCAATAACATCATAAAAAACCACTCAGCTTCAAAAAGCCATTTTCGAGCTACTCCCATGAAGGCCTAGCCCCTAATCACTATACGACATAAAATTGCTTCCTGGTCGCAGCCAAGGGAACCTTTGTCCTAGACTTACTGAAGCATGGAAAGATAATCAAAGTGTCATCAAAATAGAACCTTTTCTACCGCCTGGAGACAAAAGATGTCCTTGAGAACATACAGGAGCTCACCATGTTCACAAGAAAAAGCTTTCGAAGGATGCAACTTTAATCAATATCAAACTTTTATCAATATCGGTTTCTTTCTATAGTGGCGGTTGCTTCGTCTCCCCTTCTTTGTCTGATCTAGGGTGGGTCTAATGTGGATCCTTATTGTTTCCTGTTCTTTTAATTTGAGTTTCGCATAGTTACAGTTGTCCCTAGAGATTGTCTTCTTAGTGGGTGTCTGTGAGGTTTTTTCACGGGTCTGATTTTTTCCATAAAAAACAGGACCCAACATCTTTTTTCTTCCTCTTAATGCATATTGCAGCAATTCTCTTGCTGCTCGTTCAAAAAAAAAAAGCTTACGGTACTTGTCATTCTGACGAAAGAGGTGCCGCAATCAACGTCTACGTACACTCAACATTATTAATTAACAAAGTTGGTAAGATGGTCACATCTCTCGGTCCGATCAATCTGAAAGAACATCAAAGAAGAACCATGGACACTGGGACATCATGCTAATTCCTGAAAATCCAAATGGTGGCTAGGATCTCCTCGATACAAGGAATTCATTTCCGAGAGAAATACTTCTGTTCTGACGAACCTGGCCATCTTCGCATCATGGCATTCTAGGTGTCAAACTTCGGATCTTTCACACACTCCATCAAGGAAGCCACAACATCAAGGAAGCTGCCGGCCGTAGCGGAAAGCAGGAGCCAACGAGTCATACGGTGGACGGCGGCCGGATACGGTGGGCAGACGCCGCAAGGTTCCTGGAGGCCCGTGTCATGGTAGGCCTGGACTATGGACTGGGGATGGTTTCTTGCTTTTGGGAGGCAGATCGAGGGCGAGTACCTTAAGTGGCGTTTGGTTGGGTAGACGAGAATATGTAGGATATGATCATCTATAAATTTGGGATTATAAATTCTTTAGATAAGTAGATAGATAATATATAATTATCTAGTTTTTAGAATATTTTCTTAAGATGCTGGATAGAGCCATCATAAAAAAACAAGGCCAGACGGACTCATCCAGTTTATTGCATGAAGAGGTGTACTCAGTAAAATTCAAATTTCGCTAAAGTCTACTCAGTCAAATTTTGTCCAAAAAATCAATTTTTCATCAAATTTTGTTCAAAAATTAAATGTCGACCAATTTTTGTCCAAAAATTTCAAACCAAAATTCAAAATCTCAATTACAACTAGTCCATCCATCCTCATCCATCTAACCAAATAAAAAATTGACTCATCCTATCCATTCTCATCCATCAAACCAAACAAAAAATTAGCTCAACCCTATCCACACGACCAAACAACCACTTGAATGACTCTATCCTATCCAGACTGAACGGCCATATTCCATTCAACTTTATCCAAGCAACTAAACACACCCTTAGTCGCCCTTCCCGATGGCGCTGAGCACATTTCTGCCCATAGGAGCCCATCCTAGTCACCGCAATGCCGTTGTAACATTTCCATTAGATCGAGCGCCATTGTCGCTCCACAATAGCACCGATAGTTGTCATCATTTCCACTAATACTTCTTAAGACAAATGGACATTGTAATTTTATGTGATTGAAAATGATGTCTTAGTTTACCAGAATCTATTAATAAAGTAGTTTTTAGACTTGAGGTAGCGCGCCTTGGTCCATGTAAATATCTAATACTTCACTTATCAATGTAGGTGGACTTGCTAAATAGGTTTTTATATCTTTAAAGGCTCAATTTGCTTCATCTAACCAGTAGAATTTATCGTGCTTGCAGGTCACCTTAAAGAAAGGTAGCCCACATTCGCCTAATCGAGAAATGAAGTGACTAAGTGCCACCATTCGACCAATTAATCCTTGAACTTCTTCACAATAGAAGGCGGTCATAGTGACTTGATGGCTCAGATTTTTTTTTATTAACTTTGATTTCATAAGAATAATACAAGAGAACCAATTAACTTTCCAGAAGAAATAGGCATATTTTTTTAGATTCAACCTGATGCTATGTTTATTCAAATTATTAAAGATTTCTGCCAAATTAGACAAATGGTAAGAGCTATTTGTGCTCTTTATAATGAGATTATCTACATAAGCTTGTAGATTACACCCTATTTAGTCTTTAAAGTTCTTACGCATCAAGCGCTCGTATGTGGCTCCTGCATTTTTTAGCCCAAATGACATTTTGATTTAACAGTGGACACCAAATGAGGTGATAAAGGCAATCTTATCTTCTCTTGCCATACTTATTTGATGATAGCCTAAGTAAGAATTAAAAAAACTCATCAATTCTAATCCCCTAGTTAAGTCGACTAGTTGGTCGATATGGGGTAAAGGAAAATCATTGTTAGAACAGTCAATATTTAAACTTGTAAAATCAATACACATAATCCACTTACAATTGGCTTTTTTGACCATGACCTGGTTCATGAACCAATCCGAATGGTCAACTTTGCGAACGAAACAAACATCCAAGAATTTATCAAACTCTTGTCAATTGGCTTCTTGTCAATTAGGAGCAAAACACCATAGCTTCTAATTTACTGGTCGCTTGTGTAAGTTAGCTCCATTCATTTGGTTTTGATGATTAATGACAAATCTAAATGTGAGACTAACTCCTTTGTTGAGTATGATATGGATTAGTCTCAATTGGATGGAAAAATGAAAATCTTGAACTCCATAAAAGTTTTAACTTGGATATGTGCATATATATATGTGTGTGTGTGTGTGTGTATAGGGGAGTACATTCTATGCCTTAAGGTTTCACTAGTATTTATCCCTTTCTTTTGTCCAGATATATCGAGAATCTTTACTTTGAAAGAACATCCTATAAGTATATGAAGTTTTTGTAGTTGTAATATACTCATGATTAATTTAAATTCGATTATTTGCAAATTGGGTTATCGTCAATCACCAAAAAAAGTAGACTAAAAGATCTTGATCCTCTATTATGTGTTAATGGTGTGCTTGGTGATTAGTGACAACCAGATATGTGGGGCTAATATTTTATCTGAGTTGGTGAATAGGTTAAGTCCAATGAGGATGAAGACTTTAAATGACATTATGTATTGATGGTCATCAAGTCAAGGTTTGTGGTGGAGGATGTCATAATGTGTTGATAAGCATCAAGATAAGATCCCAAATTAAAGGTAGTTCAACATGTTTTGATGAACAAAACAAGGACCTGGACTTGGGGAGAAAATAATCATCATAAAGTGGAAGCTCTAAGTGGATGCATAAGGCAAAGGTATAACTATCATAGGTAAAGATGTGTTTTTAGTCTTTTACCGGTCTCAGTATTTGGTTGGAAGACCGGATTACTACTGTAGGTTGCCGTACTATTAAGAAGGGTCTTGTTCAGTAGTTTGAGTCTCATCATGTGTTGATACCTCAATCCCACTTGCTCTAACTCTTCATTGCATGATGATATTATTTGAGAATGTATTTTGCAAATAGTTGAAGCTCATGCACATATTCTTTGTAGCATGTGACTAAAGTTTGCAAATTATTGAAGTTCATGCATTGATTATTGCTTGACTTTTGCTAGTTTGTAATCACGCTCTTGATCAAGTCTATGTTAGGGATTTTGAGAAAATAGGTGGAAGTTGTAACCCACTTAATAAACTTTCCAAAGAGTCTAAGATCACCTAAATCGAATTTCAGAATAAAAAGCTATTATCGTTTTGAGATTGAAAATTCTAGTACTACCACCCCGGCACTACCGTTGTTGTAAGTTTGGTACTACCGTAAATCGTTAGTACCAGTGCTATAGGCTAGTAGTTATTTCCTAGAGCAATGTTTTGAAGTCACATTTGGGGTTGAAAATGTTGGCACTACCTAGATTTGTTCACCGGTAGTACAGGGTACTATAGCAACGGCTAATTCAAGTACATTTAACGCCACGAACTAACCGTTATAGTGGAGGCCGATACTACCAGACTTTGCATGCCAATAGTACTAGATTTTGCTGAATTTTGTGCATTTCACCCCAACGGCTAGTTTTTTGTGGTGGGCTATATAAGGATGACTTGTGCTAGCATTTGGTGGCTTTTTGGTATTTCATTTTACTCTTTTGAGCTAGTGAAGTCTCTCTTCTCAATTGTGCATGTGTGACACCTTGTGAGCAAGGAGAGAAGAACTCTAGGTGCATGTGTTGCATCTAGAGGTGGATTGAGTATCCACTTGTTCATGTGTTGTACTTGGTGAGGGTCAAGTAAGGGACTTAACTTGTTACTCTTTGTGTTTGCTGACATTTAGATGGCGTGGAGGAGTTATAGTTCAGTGGTCTTTTAGAGAAGTATATGAGAAGGCCCGGTGTGTTGTTGTCGACGACCGGGATTGCCGACCGCAGAAATGAAACGGGGGTTTAAGTGATTAGGGACCCGGACCGGGCTTGGCTCAAACGAGGGGGACAAGTCGTAATCGTCGAAGGTCGAAACTAGGCAATAACGAGCACGAGACAGGAGTTTATACTGGTTCGAGCCCCCCGAGGGTACTAGCTCTATCTCGGTCGCCTGCTGGCGGTTTTTTTCTATTGATTGAGTACAATGAGGTGTTTATGACTTAAGCTCGACAATGGCTATGGCTAATGCTCAAGCTCTTGGGTGTGTGTCCGAGTTCGTGGACTTCGTGTCTCTTTAAAGATCAGCCTCCATGGCCTTCACACCTCCCACGCGACTAGCAGGCGGAGAGATTCGAGGAAGTGGCCTTCATGCACGTTGAGGCGGCAAGAATCGCCCGGACTTCTTTGACGATACCTGCGCCGCCTCACGACCGCTTCCTTGAGCAACCGCCGGTCAAACGCTTGATCCGAAATCCAAGAGCGGACAACGGCACCTAGACAGAGCCCGCTCGGCCCGAGGTCGGCGGGCGTTTCGAGGCCACGCGCTCTAGGTCGAAGCGCCCGGCAAGCACCAGTCGTGGTCGAAGGCCGCCTGAAGCTCGGGGGTCCGTTGGACGATGTTCGACCGGTCAAGGACGCTTGACCCTCGTCGGCTAGCCCCTCGAGGCTTAAGGTCGTGGTTTAATGCGGGCGACCTTGAGGCTCCATAGCCGGGACCGACTCCCGGAATTCACCTGAGGTCGAGGTCGGGCGGAAACGTAGCGCCAGGCCGTGGATGATCGACACCTGGCGCCTCTTGATCTCCGGAACCCTGATACGGATACGAGCGGTTGGCGACACCTGCTTGTCTTCTCGAAACCGCCGCCCAGGCCTTAATTGCGCCTGTCAAATTGCGGCCAGCACGCCCTTCGAAGCACCGCGATCTGGACTCGGTGTCGGCATGGCCTATAATCGAGACCACGGCGTCGCCGAAGGGTCCGCCTGACGCCTTCCTTTGTCTCTCAAACTTCCGAGCTCAAGCGAGAAAACTCTCTCCTCGATCGAAATCGCGCGATTGCCATGGCCAAGCTTGGGAGGAACACATTGTCGCCTGCAAGGATGAAGGAGCTTGAAACCACAGGGCTGCTCGATCCATTCACATGGCATTTGCCGGTCAGAGACCGAGCCATGCCCCAAGGAGGACGAGTTAAATGCTCGCGAGCATTACGTCCTCTTCGCTGCGGACCCGGAGAGCGAGTTCCTCTCCGTAGTCCTCACCAGTTGCGAGATAGAGCTCATAAACTCCGTGCCAAACTCAATTCTCACTCGCCATCTTTTCCCATACATGCGAGGGGTTCACAGAATCCTTCCCAACCCCTCGCTCTTCTTTTCACATTTCAGCCTTTTCCGCTCGGGAAGGACCCAGTGGTCAGTGTCTCTACTTCCGCCAATGACGGGCTCAAGTGGTCTTTCCCCAAGATCCAAGCTCAGGACTCCCTGGGGCCATGGTCCGAGCGGTGGTTTTACTTGAAGAAAGGGGAGCTCGGCACGCTGTCCTATGAGGGGAAGCCCGTCGGTGGGAAGAAAGAGACCCGGACACGGACGACCCGAGGCCGACGAAGAAGCCATTGCCGCCATCCACCTCTGCGCGAAGCGCTGCCTCACCGGCAAAGCGATCGCCGTCGACTTTTGACGGAACCGGTGTCTCCCTGCGGTGGCGGGAGCACCCGTTCACGAGATCGAGGGACGCGACGACTCGACCAGCGAGGGTACATCCGCACGCCCGCCCCCCGCCTTTGAGGTCTTGCTCGAGTCCGCCGTCGTGCTTCTCGAGAATGGTTTCCTTCTTGCAATACGAAGGAATCTTGGGTGGCCGCCAGATGAACGAGATGTTCGGAAAGCTGGCGACAACTATTCCATGGATGACTCGGTCGAAGAACATGCTCCGCCGCAAGGCCGAGGTAAGCCATCCCGACCAACGGACCGACCCGAGCGACCCCGTGGCCCGCAATGACGTTTTCTGCGCGCAGGACCACCAGGAGCTGCTTGACACGGCCAGGCGGATGCTCCCATTGCCCGGGATGGGCAAGAGCAAGAAGGGGAAGAAGAGGCCTCCCCCCTTCGGAGTGGACCGAGGAGAGGCGAAGAAACCCCACGTCGAGTGGGGGGATCGTGCCACGGTAAGGATTCTCATGGCAAGCCCCCGAGTCCATGCTCGGGTCTTTTAGCCGCTCGACGTGTTTTCCCCTTCAGAAGAAGAGCGGGCGGCCGCCGCCAGTCTCCCCACCGGCTCAGGGTGCGGACTCGGTCCTCGGGGTTGCAGCTGCGGACATCACGGGCCCTCGGGCCCGAGGACCCGGACGGGGTTTCTTTGAACGGTGCCCCTCCGAGGTCGAGGCAACAAGACCTGCACCGGCCCTCGACGAGGCGAAGGCTGGCGACCCACGTGAGTTTTTTTTTCTTTTTTTTTGACTTTCGGACTCATCCTGCCCCCTTCGTGTCTTCTTAGCTTAGCGCCTGCTCTTGATCGCAGGCCCCGAGCACGCATGCTCGAGACTTGCCCGTACTGACGATGGCTGTTGTCCAGGGCGAGTCCGAGTCCGAGGAGGACGCCTTCGAGCTGGTCCGGCGCCAGCCTTCATGCCCGACCTGGACCCCCTCCGGGCCGCCAAGTCCGCCCCCAGATGGTGAGTTCTACCAGGGGGTTGACGACCCGGACGAGGAGGAGATCGAGCTCGCGACAAAGCAGATTTCAAGACCGGCGAGGCGCGATGACGAGTAGCCCGACGACCTTCCCGGCCACCGCGAGGAGGACGCCCAGAGATCTGCATGTCATCGCGAGGCGACAACCTCAGCTCCCCGACCACGGAGGCGACAAATGTCTTTGAGGTCGTGCTCACGGCCCCAAGATGGCGAACCACAGGGCACCTGCAGACCTCGCCGAGATGCGGTACACGGACGCCGAGGCCGCAGCCCCTAGGTCATGAAGGCCGGGATCTGGTGGTTGATCCGCCACCGCCCTTTGGCGCCGGAGACGAAGCGGGTTCGGCCGTGGAGGTCGGGACTAGCTTGCCGCCACGCCTTCCCGTCGGCGATTTGAATCACCGGGGAGGCAAAGAGAGACAGCCGCCGCCGGGGCGGGGGCCCAAGGTACTGGCCCAAGTGCCCCAACAGTGGCCGAGGTCGACCTCGACACCGGCGCGGTGGTCGAGGAGGAGGAGATCCCCCGCAACCGCATCGACGACCGCGAGGAGTTCTCCCGCGCACGCCTGGAGGGTCACCTACGCGAGGTAAGGGTCTTCCTGCGCCTCTCGTAGTTTGAAGTCTGGTTTCTTCCGTCTCTCACCTTTGGGCCGCCCCCTTTGTCGTGAAGGTGATCACCCATGCCTCTCGAGGGCTACAAGGCCTTCAAGAGCATGCCGACGTGCTAAGGGGGCTTCTGAACGCGGTAGAGGCGCGGGAGGTCGAGCGCGCCAGGCTCATCAGGACCATTGAGGTCGGCGGGGAGCTCGGCGAATGTCCGGAGCTCGGCGACTGCGCCCGACGATGACGGCAGAAGGTAGACCACGTGGCCGAGCTCGAGGAGGCCAGACCTCCGAGCGCGAGTACGGCTTCAAGGTCGTGGAGCAAGCGCGCTGCTGACTAAGGCGCCGAGGCCGAGCGGGCCAAGGTTGAAGCCTCGAAAAGGCCACCAGGAGCGGACGTCGCTCCGCCGCTGGCGCCCCTCGAAGCTTCGAGGCCAAGGTCCCGGAGCTCGAGGAGAAGCTCAGCGTCCGGGCAAGGCGGTTGAGGACAAGCGGGCCAAAGTCGAGGCGGCTGGAGAAGGCGCCCTGGTCAATCGTTTTCCTCGGCGAGGGTGTTTACGGGCTCGAGGCGTGGTCTCGGAGCTCGAAGGGAGGCTTGAGCGCGCTAAAAAGACAGCGACGAGTGCCATGGCCTAGCTCCAAGATTTAACGCCGCTGAAGCGCGGACGCTTAAGGAAGCCCTTCAAGCTGAGGCGACCTCTCGACCTGCTAGCGCCAAAATCGCCGAGCTCGGCGGAGAAGCTTGACCATGAAATGGCCGACCTATAAAGAAAGTGCCCAACGTAGAATTCTAGTGGGGTAAAATGTACATAGGGAGGACAAAACCTTTTTGCGTTATTCCATTTAGTCGAAGTTTCATGGCGTGTATCCGTTCTGCCTTTGGTCGCGCTCCTTAGGTCGTTTGCCGGCTACCTGCCCTTATCCAGCCCCCGTTGGGTCCAAGGTCGAGCAATGTCAGCCTTGGGCACAAGACTTAGACGTGAGCAAATGATCGCGACCTGCAGAGTGAAGAAAATGTCCAGAGAGAACATGACAAGCAAGAGACTTGCTCAGGCGACGTTTAGCATTGCGACCTCGAGTCGTGTCTCGCCCCATGGTTACAACCGTGACCTACGGCTCGAGCTCGAGCGAGAGAGAGCTGGGTTGCAGGTGTGGGCTTACTGTTAGCCCGACCACCAGGAGCGGAGCGGATCTCGCGATGTTAAGACCAAGAGGGATGCGAAGCGTCACGAAGGTCGTGGTTCGAAGGCGTCGGTTAACAATGACGATATTCATAAACGAGAGAGCAGAGCGAAATAGACTTTATTGAAATTCAGGTAAAGGGTTACACATAAAACTTTCGAAGTTGATCTATGTTCCACGAGCTAGAGAGCTCTTCGCCACGGCATCGCTAGCCAGAAGCCCCCGTCGCGATCTGCTGAAACGACTCTATAGGGGCCCTCCCACCGTGGGGATAACTTGTTGGTGTTGGACAAGACTACAATCCGCCGGGGCTAAGTCCCCAACAAGGAGCTTTCTAGGTCGTCCGACCGAGACGCATGTCTGCGAAGAGCTTGCGGGTAGTGCGTTGATCGTAGCGAAGGCACAAAGATCTTACTTCTTCGCTAGGGCAAGGTCGAGACCTCTCATGCTCGAAGTCGACCTTGTCGACAAAGTCGACTCTGGCAGAGCCAGCCGTGACCTCGGGAGGCGGGGCGGCTTGCATCAACACGAGCCGGAAAGGTGTGGACCCTGTGGCTCGGCTTGCTGTGGTACGAATAGACCATAAGACGGTGGGGAGTTCATCCGCCCGGTCTTGCCAAATCGCTCGAGCTCATCTCGCAACTCGTTTCTTGACGCCTGGACTATTTGCTGTATGGCGCGTTCACGCTCCGCTGCTCGGGGTGAGCCACCGGGCGAAGCATATTTTGATGCCGAGTTCTCGCAAAATTTCTGGAACAACTCATCGGTAACCGTGTACCGTTGTCGCGATAATCTTGCACGGAACCCCATACCGGTGACCACAAACAAGCGGAAAAACGAATTGCCGCCGAGCCGTTATGGTCGAGACGGTTCAGCTTCTATCCACTTGGTGAAGGTATCAATGGCAACGAACAGAACCTCTTCCCCCATTGCTTGGGGAAAAGGGCCGAGGATGTCAAGCCCCACGCCGAGAAAGGCCAGCGAGCGGATGGTGCGAGCGCGAGGGCGGGTTGATGCGACTTCGGTGTGGGCGGCATGCTCGGCAGTACGAACGATGTCACGGGCATCCTGAAGCGCCGAAGGCCAGGAATAGCCCATACGGAAAGCCTTGCCGACCATCGTCCTATACGAAGAGTGTGCCCCACAGAGGCCTGAATGGATATCATTTAGCAGGTACTTACCCTCCTCCGTAGAGACGCACCGTGAGAATGCGGAGACATTTCGCTCAGATAGTGCCCCGCCGACGAAGGCGTATAAACTCGCCCGGCGCTTGATCCTGCTTCGGCGGAAGTCGGTCGGTAGGTCACCCTTGGCGAGGAAATTATAGATGGGTTCAGCCCATGAAGGGGTACCTTCCACCAGGGCGAGTAGGACCTCTTGGTGGGAGATCGAGGGGCCGCCAGGTGTCTGTGATGACGTCGGGCGGGGAGCTTGTCGTCGGAGGAACCGAGCTTGGAGAGGAGGTCCGCTGGAATTGTCCTTCCGGGATGTGCTTGAGCTCCGTGTTACGGAACCATTTTTCCATCTTATGTACCTCGGCTAGGTATTTGGACATAGAGTCCTCCGAGCACTGGTACTCCTTGTTGTACTGATTGACGACGAGCTGAGAGTCGCCCTTGACGACCAACCTTTGTACACCCAATGCCTTGCAAGCCCGCAGACCCGCCAAGAGGGCTTCGTATTCTGCCACATTGTTGGTCGCCGGAAACCCGAAACGAATAACATACCTCAAGTGGTCGCCGCGCGGGGTGACGATGAGGATTCCAGCCCCCAAGCACTTGAGGGACCTTGAGCCATCGAAGAACATGGTCCAGGGCCTTTCTTCCTCGACCTCGGGTTCGGGTGCGGCCTGGGTGGTCTGCTCGACCATGAAGTCGGCGAGCGCTTGTGATTTGATAGCCGTTCGCGCCACGACCTGGACGTCGAACGCCGCCAGTTCCATGGCCCACTTGGCGACCCGTCCCGCCGCTTACAGATTCCGCAAGATGTCCCGAGCGGAAAGTTGCTCGACCACCACCGAGTGCGCCGAGTAATGGCGGCTTCTTGCGAGGCCATGAGAAGAGCATCTACAGCCAGTACTGCAGTAGCGCCTTTGGGCCGCAAGACTTCACGACATAGTAGATTGGTCTTCTTTGGGACCAAGGCCGCCACCAGGGGCCACGACACTGAGAGGTGGCGCGAGGTAGAGCAGCAATTTCTCATGGCCGAGGGTCGTGCTGGGTGGGGTGGACAATATACCTTCAGTCTTGAAAGACCGCCAGGCTTCCGGTCCACTCAAAGTTCCCTCGCTCATGATCTTTCGAAGAACGGAGCCCCCTCGCCGAGCCTCGAGATGAACTCGCTGAGGCGGCCATACGGCGGTGAGGCTCAGACTTGCTTGACCGAGGTCTGAGGCGCCATCTTCTCGATCGCCTCGATCTTCTCTGGTTCGGGCCAACCCCAAGCCCCGATCATGTAGCCGAAGCACTTTTCCGACTTGGCAGCCGAACACGCACTTCTCGGGGTTGAGTTTAATCTCGTGCCTGGCCAAGTTGGCGAAAGTCTCCTCGAGGTCTCGAACGTGGTCGCCTTCAGAGAGGCTTTTGACGATGATGTCGTCCACATAGACCTCAAGGTTTCTCCCGATCTGGGGGTCGAACGTCTTAGTCATCAGACGTTGAAAAGTGGCCCCGGCATTGCGCAGACCAAACGACATGGTCGTGTAGCAATAGGTGCCGAACGGCGTGATGAACGCCGTCTTGCTCTCGTCGCCCGTTGCTAGCTTGATCTGGTGGTACCCGGAATAGGCGTCCAGAAAGCTTAGCATCTTGGCGTTCGCGGTGGAGTCGACGATCTGGTCGATGCGCGGGAGCGGGAAGTTGTCCTTCGGGCAGGCCGAGTTCAGGCCCGTGTGGTCCACGCACATCCTCCACTTACCGCCCTTCTTCTGGACGATGACCGGATTCGCCAACCATTCGGAGTAGTTGACCTCACGAATGAAACCGGCCTTCAAGAGCTTGTCGAGGTTCTCCTTGATGATCGCCACCTTCTCCGGAGAGAAGCGGCGCAACTTCTGCCAGACTGGCGGCGATCGCTCGACTTGCGGTTTGTGCTCGATCACCTCCCTCGGACGCGCGTGCATGTCCGCGGGTTCCCGAGCAAAGATGCCCTTGTTGGCGCGGAGGAAGGCGGCGAGTTCGAGTTCCTATTTGGGATTCGGCCGGCCGAGATGTGGACTTTTTGGTCGAAGTCGTCCTCCTCGAGCAAGACGGTTTCATTGGCCCGCCGGGCTGGATTGCCGCTTCGGCGGGCGCTCTTTCCCTCCGCTCTGGGCCTCGTGGGGGTAGTCGCCGGCAAGGGCGGGGCCTTGGTCTCGCACCGTGAGCCGCTGCAGTCGCCCGCGGTTATGACACCGCGGTCCAGTAACTTCATGCACCGGTGGCGTAGTGATTGGCCGCCATGAACTTGACGGTGGCCTCCCGAGGATGGCGTTATGCGGAAGGTCCCCTCGACCACCTCGAAGGTGATTAGCTCCGTCACGGAAGTTGGCCGAGTCGCCAAAAGTGACGGGCAAGACCACCGCCCAGAGGCGTGGTCGAGCTTCGAGGACGATCGAAGAAGGGGCGGCCACGTTCTTGACTTTCGGCCGGGAATCTGATCCGGTCGGCGCTCTAACTGCAGCAAATTGAGGAGCTACCACCGCCGACCACGACACGACCGACCGTGGTGTTGCTGATGGTCGGGTCACGACTAGGGCGGTTTCGTGTCTCGGGCCATACCTTGGAGTCGTCCTCCGGTGAGAAGGTGATGGTGGCCCGACCACCCGCACCGCCGCCGACCGCCTTCGGTGGCGACACGGTAGATGGTCCGTGACGCGCCTTGAGCTCACGCCGGATCGATAAGCCGATGAGCCGAAGATGACGTCGATCTGGCGCTTCGCCTCTTGAAACTCGGTCGAGTCGCAGCGGTCCTCCTGCGTTCACCCCGTCCGTCGGGGCGTCGTCCTTTGGTAGCACGGGCATCTCCTCCCGGCCATCGTAGAAGGCCTCCAGCTTGTTTTGCCAAGCCCTGCAAGCCCGCAGGTCGTGGCCCGCCGCTGTGGAGCGAGCAAAATTCGACTCATCGAGGCAGGGCCCTCGCCTCTTGCGGCGGGGGCCGCCCGCCGCGGTCCGGTCGTCGATCCTGCTGCTTGAGGTTGGCCTTGTGCTTGAGCGTGGTCGGGTCGCCCTTGGCGCGACCGGGGTCCTTCCCGAGCTTGATCTCGGACCTCGAGGACCTCTCGCCGGCCATCCGCCGACACCGTCACCCGTGGCAGTCCGCCGTTCCGGTGGTCACGCTTCCGCTTTTTGGGAGCGACGCCATGGTCGACGTCCTTCGAGCCAGATGGGTCGGCCCCTGCGGGGTTAGGACCAAGCTTACCTTGGTCGTAGTCATGCTTCCAACGGACGGCGTCGTCCGCGTCCGCATATCGTTTCGCCATATGGAAAAGTTTGTTAACGGAGAGCCGCGAGACGATCTCCAGATCCTCGGTGAGTCGGCAGTCGCGGACGCCGAATTTGAAGGCCTTTATGACGGCCTCGTCGGAGATGCTTGGGATCAGATTCCTCGTGCGAATAAATCGCCGCACGGTCGCGGGCGGCTCGTCTCGCCTCGATGACGCGATCGAGTCTTTCTCCCTCCGGGCGCCAGAGCAACTCGAAAGTTGCGGCGGAGGCGTTCTGACCTGGCGCCACGACTGAAAGAACCAGGCTTTTGATTGAAGAGCCAGGTTTGCGCGGCCCGTCGAAGACGGTCGGGAGATAGTTAGCCATGACGAGCTCATCACCTCGGCCGCCAGGATGGCGGTCGAATAAATGGACAGAACTCGTCCGGGTTCTTGGTCCCGTCGAGCGTTCTATCACGACGGTTTGAACCGAGCCGCCAGCGCGACGCGACGGGTCGTCCGAATAGGCTGCGCACCGTAGGAGACGCGCGCGTAGCGGCCGGTCGTGGTCGCCGCCGACCAAGTCCTCGCTGCTTTGCCGGACTTCGAGTCGAGGCTCCTCCGCGATCCGCCCCGCCACGACCCGGAGCGCGTGCTCGAAAGTCGCCCGGCGTAACGCAGCGATCCCGACCTGCGGCGCTGGCGCAACATCCGGAGGACCCGCGATCCATCATCGCCGACGCGGGAGCCCGTGGAGCTCGATCCGTCGCGGCCCTTGCGCCAGAGCCCTCGGACGGCGGCGAGAGCAGGTCAAGGCTCGCCCGGATTGCGGCCAGCGAGGGCGCGGCTGCAGAGGCGGCGTCTTACGAGCGCGTCGGTGACGGTGCGATGAGCTGCCATCGCTTCTCAGGGTGTGGCTCGAAGGCCGGCCTGGTGCGGCGATGGCGCGGCCTCGGATGCAGCCGTCGAGCTCTTGCCTTGCGCCGCCAAAGAGTTCCGACCTCACCCTATCGGGGTCGGCCATGACCCGGGCGATAGCGCGAAGGCGCTCCCCCGAAGGAGGGAGCCCGGGGTTTCCGGACGACGCGCCGGCCTTCTCCTGGTGCTCTCGCCGGAGAGCAGTTATTGCCTGGTTGATGGCAACCTCCACCATTCGGCGAGCGTCTTCCGGGGTCTGCGGATCACGGTCATCCGCAGCGGCACCCGCGCCCTAGTCGTCCGCCGCCAAGACATGCGGTTCGAGAGGCGGCGGCGAGGGTGAGAACAGGGACGTGGAGTCGAGTCGCGTCGTGTCGCGTGCCGCTGAGCGTGTGTTGATGAAGCGCGCCATGCTCCCAAGACCTAGTGATTTCCCGCAAAAGCAAAGCCAATCGGGCCCCACGGTGGCGCCCTGTTGATTTAACGGGATCGCCGACCGCAGAAATGAAACGGGGGTTTAAGTGATTAGGGACCCGGACCGGGCTTGGCTCAAACGAGGGGGACAAGTCGTAATCGTCGAAGGTCGAAGCTAGGCGATAACGAGCACGAGACAGGAGTTTATACTGGTTCGAGCCCCCGGCGAGGGTAATAGCTCTACTCCAGTCGCCCTGCGGCGGTGTTTTTTTCTATTGATTGAGTACAATGAGGTGTTTACAGCTTAAGCTCGACAATGGCTATGGCTAATGCTCAAGCTCTTGGGTGTGTGTCCTGAGTTCGTGGACTTCGTGTCTCTTTAAAGACTGTGCCTCCATGGCCTTCACACCTCCCCTGCACGCAACGGGCGGGAGAGATTCCCGGGAAGTGGCCTTCATGCACGTTGAGGGCAGGCAGTAACCGCCTCCGGACTTGCTGCACGTACCTGCGCCTGCCTCACGACCCGCTCCTTGAGCAACCGCCGGTCAAACGCTTGATCCGAAATCCAAGGGCGGACAACGGCACCTAGACAGGAGCCCGCTCGGGCCCGAGGTCGAGCGGGGGCGTGCTCGAGGCCAACGCGCTCTAGGTCGGCGCCCGGCGCTTACCAGTCGTGGTCGACGGCCGCCCGAGCTCGGGGGGGGGGGGTCCGTTGACCGTGTTTCGATCGGTCAAAGGACGCCCAGCCCTCGTTAGTTGTGAAGGTTGGAGCTCGCCTACCGGGAGGGGGAAAGAGCTACCAGTAGTGGATTCGAGGTGTTTGCCTTAATTTATGAGGCCGATCTAATTCGTTTGGGATTACCTCAAAGTGGAATAGGGGAGACCAGTAAATCTCCAAATACCACGGTAAAAAGATCGTATGTCATCTTTTGGTTTGTTTCCTATTGTTCATTTACATTATTGTAATTTACATTGCAAAAGTTGAATTGCTTGCTTGTCACCCTAAGATTGCAAACCTTGACATAGACCTAGGTTGTTAGTGCACATAGTTGAGACTAAATGATTTAGACCTCAATTAGACAAAATCATTTTGATTTATGCTTCTGTTTACACCAAAATTTGGCAAAACATAACTGATTTGTCAGGCTGAGGATAAATTTGGATATTTTTAGCTGATATCAGTTAAAAAGGGAAAATTTAAGTTGAAGATAGAATTGTGACCAATGTTGCTTCAAGGATGGAATTTTATCTGTACAGAGGCCGATACGGATCATAGCCGACAATGCATTGGAGAAAGATACGATCGGCCTATGCACTATAAAAAAGAGGATCAAAGGCAAGCAAAAAACCAACCAATCTATAAAACAACTTGCATATACTTTTATCTACTTTTTCCTATCAACTAGGAGTAATCTTGTAATTTAGATCTCTTGTAATTTTTCATTAATCAATAAAGTTGCACATCATCGATTGTTGATCTGCTTCGATTACGCTAGGTTTGTTTTTTTACTGATATTGTTGCGCATCACCTTTTTGGGAAGGTCTATCTTTATCATCCATCTAATTAGTCCTAACAGGCTGTTTAGACTTATCGTTACCTTTTGATTTAATCAGATTTGTATAGCTATTCAGATCCTTGCCGATTATCATATTAGATCGTCTTTGAGCATTTCAATCTATCTTGCTAATTGCAGGATCAAATTGGCTGGTACACTTCGAACCTCTTGAACGTAGCGTTTGCGCGTGTTTGAGCCGATCTATCTATCATCATATTTTTCGGCACCAACACACTTTTGACACGCTTAGTAGGACACAATGTCTTCTATCGAAAAATCAATTCTGGTTTCTGACCTCAACACCGAAGCTATATTGTCCCAACATTGGATGATTTGACACCAAAATAGTGCAAAGAGATCAATCATCGAAAAGTCGTGCTCAAGGAGATGATGTTGAGTTGCTATCAAATAATTCGATGTGGCATTACTAAAAAGACCACGTTGCCATCTGTCAATCCCCTTAGTGACATTGCGATTACCCATACATCGGTAAGTCGATACACGCCTGTACAAACTAAATTATCTGCCATGATTAATCAATCTATGCACCATGCTTTGATCAATCAGTTATCGACATTGGTAATAACTCTTAAGCCAATGATCACTAACAGTGTTAAGACTACAGCTCAAGAGTTGGCATCGACCAAAAGCTTGCTTGATCCAAATCAGACCCTGCCGAATTACCCAGTCTATTCCGTAGCACCAAGCACACAAAACTCAATATTATTAGCCGAACCTAAGCCATCGGCTACAACTTCATCTCTTACCATAATGCTAACCCACCTGACCACAATATTGCCATGAGATCCTTGTACAAGTGGGGTTTTGCATTATCAAGCATATACCGATATTGCTAAGTTAGATGCACCAACCAACTTACCACCATCGGTGCCATTTTATGCTTTTCCCCAATTGGTTCCATAGCTGATTGAGACCCCTAGGCATCCATAGTACACTGAGCCAATTTCGTAGAGGAATATGGCTCCATACAAGGTTGTGACGTACTCGAAACCATTCGTTCCAGTACCAGAGCAGATTGGTAGGAGAGCCAACGTAGGCTATGAGCAGCCTCATCAGCTCCCATCGGCTCAAGCGACCTATCAACCTGAGCTTATGCTCGGGAGGGGGGTAGAATGCCAATTATGAGTGTAATTGGCAAACTTATAATACTTTATCAAGCAATACAATGAATTGGGCCAATCAGATATCCGCCATATTGTGAGACCAATTCGGCATGCAACCTAAATGGAAGGTTACAGGCTATCGGAAGTCGTACCCTAACTATATTGATCGGATGCCTTATCCTAATAACTTGAAAGTTCCGGATTTTGCAAAATTCTCAGGGGATGACTCCATTACCACTTTGGAGCATGTTAGACATTTTATCGCGTAGTGTGGTGAAGCTTCTCAGTCTGATGGATTAAAAATTAGGTTATTCCCGCTATCTTTATTAGGAGCTACTTTTACATGGTTCACAAACTTACCCCTGAATTCGGTCAATTTTTAGACTGATTTGGAAAGCCAATTCTATGAATACTTTTTCTCTAGAAGTCTGGAACTCAGAATTTCTGAAATTTCTGATTTGAGTTCTGTCTGACAAAAATTTGGTGAATCGGTTACAGATTATATTAAGAGATTTAGGAAAGTGAGAAATTGGTGTTTTAGTGGCACTTTGCTTGATAATTAGTTAACTGATTTAGCCTTCCAAGGGTTAATGCCCTAGTTGAAGGAAAAATTCGGCAGGCAGAAATTTACTGATTTAAGTCAGCTATTGCATGGGATATCGGCTCAAGAAAGCCGTTATATCGATAATAGTGGCTTTAGGGATAAATTCATTAATAATAATAATAAAGCCAAAGTTAACCTCGTCGAGTATGGCTCGAGTGATTCATCTAAAGGCGACAAGGCTAAAATAAATATAGACAAATGTGTTAAGATCTCTAAGAAGTCCCTAGTCTGTTCATGGCTTAAGACGACTAAAAATAAGTCAGAAATAAAATATGCTTTTGATATTTCTAAATGTGACTATATCTTTGATTTAGTACTACAAGAAAAAATAATACAGTTGGCTAAAGAACACACCATGCTGTCGGCTAATGAAATTAAAAAGTCAAGGTATTGCAAATGGCATCATTCTTTTTTACATAATACTAATTATTACAATATTTTTCGATAGCAAATACAATCGGCTATAGAAGATGGTCGACTCAAATTCGCAAAAGTGTTGACGATGCAATTGGATGCTAATCCCTTTTTGATCAATATGGTCCAATGTTCTAGAAAAGGAAAAGAGCCAATACAAGATACAGGATTAAAAGTTGCACGTTATATTGACATTCAGTCGAGCTCTAGCGGAAAGGAGACCCTGAAGATCACGGTTGGCTCCCTACAAATAGAAATTGACCATGAAGAGAGGAATTCAATGATCATCAAGCCAAAGGAAGGCTTTCAAATCGGCAAGTGGTGCAAGGTCGAGAAAGCATCACCACCACGAAAACTGATTCACAAGCTGAAGCCAACTTTCTCCTAGCCATAAGAAAAGTATAAAAGAAGGAACAACATGCCACGTTATCCTGCATTACGGCCAGATAATATGTATTGGCTTAAAAACCTGGAAAAAGCTCACCAACAATGCCCCTTTTGGCAGTTCTGTTAGGAGAGAGGGTCAGCTTTGCCATCACCAGTGTATGGCTTTTTGTTGACTATGCAATTTCACTCCAATGCCTCAGGATCATTGAAGTAGTGATCAACCATGTCGAATAATTCTAACATGGTTCTTCATGGGTATATGTTTAGATCTTTTGTAAACTCTTGTATTGCTCTGCCTGCTTAAATGCTCGAATAATAGAATCATCATTAATTTTAGAAATCATATTATGCACTTCTACAAATCTCTTAACAAATTGATGCAAAATTTCTCCAGAAGTTTCGATAGTAAATCATCATCTTTTCATGGCATAGTGTGACAACTTTTAAAGTTGTTTAAAATAGTGTGACATAAATTTTTGCAACTATAAGTAGAACTTTTCAGTTGGTTAAATAACCATGTCCGAGTAGATCCTTTTAATATAGTCGGTAAGTAATTAGCCATTACCTCCTTATCACCACCTATAGCCTAGACGATAGTAGTGTAGATTTGGAGGAACTCTTAAAAGATTATGAGTTCCATCAAAACTCCCAAAATGCCCAGGCTTGAGTTTCTCTTGCCATGAAACTTCTCTTAGCCTAGGCGAGAATGTCTTTGTACCCTGTATATGGTCTCAAACGTGGTCAAATATTATGAACTTCATCAAGATTATCAAGAGAACGAGGTCGTCTCCGACCACGGTTAGAGCACTCACCTAGGCCTACCCTTACAAACACATTCCGTCAGTGTTGATTGTTTTCTTGACAATGGTCGTTGCCATGATGTTAATGTCTAGAGTAGAGTGGTCTACCCTGGAACTGATCTGGGACCTTAAATATTGTGAAAGACTCTAACTTCTGTAGTAGCCTTTTGCAAGATGGCAGCCAATGAATGAATGATCAATAGGTCATGCTCGTTATTTTCCCCCATCTAGTGGTTAAGGATCGCATTTGATAGTTTGTGGACGCGGTCCATCAGGATTTCAACCTACGAAGGAGACGGTATGGACGTATGGTGTTGAGATCTGTTGTTGTTTTACTAAAGGGGATAAAACTTTCCTTGAATTACGATCGTAAACATAACTGGCATGTTAAGTGGGTATCTAATGTATAGACCTATTCTTTAGAGAGATTTTAGCCTAAAACATTGACCTAGTGAAGAATTCTCGTTAGCAGACTAATGTACCATTATCAATAAATTATTTTTAAATAGTAAAAATTAATAAGGTTCTTACCTAGTGCCCTCCGATCCAAGGCTTCCCTCGCACTTCCCCATGTTCTTCTCCTTCCTTTGCACTTCGCCCTGTCCCCCCGGACCTATGCTCAAACATGGTGATCCTCTGCACAAACATCCCACGACAAACATTTGATGCTTCAATTCCTTGTCCTGCCTACAATGCCTGCTGTCGAGCTACCATGTGGCGACACCTGTGTTGCTCTTGCTATTGGGCCGATGACATCTTGTTGTCACACCCATGGTGCTTATCATATGGCTGGCCACAGAACTAGAGAGGAGGCTTATATTTGAAAAAAAAAAAGTTGACCTACTATCGCGCCCATGGTACTCATCATATGGCTGGTCGGAGAGGAGGCTTAGATTTGAAAAAAAAAAGTGAGAAAGGATTGAAAAGCTAAGACTACCATTGTTTGAGGCAATGGGCGAGGAATAGGCCAATAGGGTGTTACTTTGGCATGATGGGACGAACAAGAGATATTTTACCAAACTGCACAACTCATTTATGGCAATTTATTTTTCTTTCATTTTTCTCCTTTGTCTGTTAAACGGTACAGCTGGCTATCGAAACCTAGGCTGGGCCCACTTCCTCTTTCGTGCATGGCCTCCGCGAGTCGTTCGTGCGAACGAGGAGGCGTCCGACGGTTGTTCATCCTCTCCTCCCCCCATTCTTCTTCTTCTTCTCTGATTACTCCCCAAATTCATCCATTCCCATCCTCAGATTTGGTTTTCTTTTCTTCCTCATAATTTGTCCTGCCTCATCATCGGTGGCCTCACCACCGGCGACGGGACTTCCACCGAAGTCTTGCCTCGTCCTGAGGCTCCATCCGGACTTGGATTGGTTTCTTCTTTTGTTGGTGAGGAACCCTAGCTTGCTTGGATGGATTGTTGTAAGAGTTGTTTTTTTCTGCGGTATTCTTTCTTTGCTATGTCAGTGTGCAATCAAAATCCAAATCATTCTCTCGCCATCCATCCATGGTTCGATTAGGTTCTTCTTCTTCACGTGCAAGATCGGTCTCGATCGATATCAGTTGATCCCATCGGACTTTGGTACCCAAGGTGCCCGAGCAGTTTATTTTCCATAGATTTTGGGGTTTCAGTTGAACTCCATGCCCTACGTTAAATCCGTCCCTGGTGTCCAAGAAATAAGAACACCATGAAACATACTCTGCTTTGAGAAAGCCGATGAAATGAAAAATTATATTTCCCACGATTTGTTTGTACATTTGGAGAGTTTTTGGTGGCTATCTTTTCTTGAGAATCCTAGATTAGTTAAGAGTAACGCTTTCACAATTTTGCTCTCATTTCTTGTCTAGATCCATCCCTGCTTTCTCTTACCAGGGTTTAGTGTCTCGCTATCCAGGGCAGTAGGTAATTGGTTCCTTCCTTGTACAAACAGACATTTCATTGTCTTTAGCAAGCAGTCTTTGATATTTGCACTTTTCCTTTTGCCTGTAGGAATTGCTCATTGGGGCTATATGTGAACTGGAGCTGTCATTTTGTCCCATCACTCTCCTCATAAAAGTAACAACAGAACTATTTTACTCTCGAGGAGTTTAGGTTCCCTATCAGGTTGCCTTTTTGTTCTTGTACTAGCACCTTATTGTTACAATTTGATACAATCCAAGGTTGGTTCTTTCACTTACGACATCTTCTTTTAGACTTATTCGAAACGTATGCGATGATTCTCACCATGTTCATCTCTGTTTCTATAGGGACTGGCTCCTGGAAATCCAATCAAAAGCAACCCAAGGTGAGTGTTCCAATGAATAATGGAATTTAACCATTTTTAAGTGGTTTATTAAATGAAAATCCTTTTTTTATGTAGGATAATTATTGGATTCTGCAGTTGACTGCAAATAGACTGTCAGAGATGGTGATGTCTCTAGACAACGTGAGGGGCTTCGCATTAGCCACATCATCAAGTGCGTTCATTGGTTCAAGCTTTGTGATCAAGAAGATTGGGCTGAAGAAAGCTGGGGATGCTGGGGTAAGAGCAGGTTGTGCCTCCCTCCTGTATCTATTTGAACAGTACATATTTTTATAGTGCATGAAAAGGTCTTTTCAAGAATGCTCAAATTCCTCACGACTGATTAATGTTTCAATTTTTCTTCTACATTTGTCTTGTTCCACTCCCATAATCCATTGTTAATTATTTTACTCTTTTTTCCATCATGCTTTGCAGGTTCTGGAGGCTACTCATACTTATATGAACCGCTATGGTGGATAGGAATGATAACTAGTAAGTATCAATTACGATGTGCTCTTCTGTGATGTGAGAAGGCACTCTCAGTACAGAGACTAAACCAATTGCCTTTTGTTGTCTAATACGAATGTATTACAATAAATGTGTAGTGAGGTAGTTTCTGCATTTATTTTAGATATTAGAGAAGGAATAGTGCTTCAGTGCGTGCAAGGATTAAAAGAACGAATCACCTCCTGTCAAAAATAGAACGGAGGCACCTATTTGTACCAATAATTTTATTTGCAATGTTCAATAACTACAAAGGTTTATCAATATTTTGTAATAATACAATGTAAGATCAAATTATTGTTTATCAGTCTCCCGCTTTTTTGCAGTGATTTTGGGTGAGGTGGCCAACTTTGCAGCATATGCATTTGCTCCTGCAATACTTGTTACTCCTCTGGGAGCTCTGAGCATCATATTTAGGTTTTACACAAACCTTTTTTTTCTATCCAATAATTCTTCTGATGAACTGATAGTACGATGTTTCCTTGAAACTCTTTTATTCATGCAGCGCAGTGCTAGCACACTTCATTTTGAATGAGAGGTTGCATATGTTTGGTGTTGTTGGTTGCATACTATGTGTGGTCGGTTCAGTTGTTATTGTTCTGCATGCCCCAAAGGAAAGAAGGATTGATTCAGTTAACGAAATATGGCATCTAGCAACTGAACCAGGTAGCTCTCATCTCAAAGTCCTTCAATGGTTGTTCTATTTGTCATTTCAGTTGGCGTAGTTTACCCTTTGGAGGAATGTTAATTGTGGATTTGTGTTTTTAATACTGTAGTTTACTATATTTCTGATTTTTCCATCAGTCCGGTGCGAAATGCATTTTGGTAAACAACTGAAACAGAAATATTTTGCAAATTTCATCCGAACTTTCTAGTAAGTTTCATATTTTGCATCCTGAAGTATGTTGTGCTCTCTAATATTTTTGGCTTGATACTTCTAAGAAAATGATATCCTTTGACTAGTTGCCCATTTTGTGCTCCAGGGCCGGTTCCTGTGTTGCTTGCTTCGTTCTTAACTCTTTGCCTTACTTTTAATGGATGGCAGAGCTACTACCTAGGTTTTTTTTTAAAAAATGCTTCTTGCAGGAATCAGTTTTTAAGTGAAAATTTTCACTTTTCTTGCTTGTTTTTGTGGAAAAACATTCTTTGCGCCTTTTTGTCGTTTTACCGAATTTATACTTTCTATGTTCATAAACACTATATTAATATACAAATATCCAAGAGAGTACTTTCATGAAAGAGATCTGCTGTTACACCACCAAGAAAGTATCTAAGGAATGTGTAACTCTTTCCTTGTTGCAAAAGCATCCTTTCTCGCTTGTGGTTATATTTTCTAGCTAATCGTACTAATACTACTTATGTTGTCAAAATCCATTTTGACATGTAAGTATAATTTGTCTTGGCGAGTTTCATTGTCTATTCTTGCTTGGCTGTAGCTCTTGCACTTGTTCTAATTTTTCGGTTTGTTCATCGGATGAACAAAGGAAAATGCTTGCATATATTGCAATCTGTTCATTAATGGGGTCTCTTACGGTATGTTTGCGTTACATCGTACTAGAATTGATCTGTCGAATCAAGTTGATTTAGTATTTTTCGATGAAGTGCTATATTTGGACAAGTTATCGTTGTCAAAGCAGTGGCTATTGCCTTAAAGCTCTCATTTCGTGGAATGAACCAATTTATCTACATCCGACACGGTTCTTTATTGTTGTTGTTATTATATGCTGTTTAGTGCAGCTGAACTACTTAAACAAGGTAAGCACTCACATCATATTTGAACTTTTGAAGTATACGTCCATACATTATGGAATTTCCAATAGTAACAACTGAAGAGAAACTATTTCATAAGCAATATATTATAGGATGTTACACATCCAAATCATGAATAGGTTATCATTGAGATTCCCATGGTAATTGGTCAGTTAACATGGGTTACTTGCCATTTGGCCAGGACATTTTTTTTTAAAAAAATTATCGCTAGAAATGTTATAAATTGAAAAGGAATTTAAGTCTTTTCTCTAACATCAACCAGAGAACAGTTAAGGCTGGAAACCATGTGGGAAATGGCCTGCCCTTCACCTCTAAGTCTATATGCAGCCGCTTTTCAGATATCAATTATGGCATTTTCCTTCCGATAATTTTGGAAATTGGAACCAGGGTACTGATGATTAGGGAGCATAATGTTCACCCTGAAGTTGACAATGCTGCACTATGTGGCAATAATTTGATGACAAATATTTGAATGATACACGCAACAAGCTGCACTTAATATCTGCTCTGTGCTTGTTACTAACTGCAGATCAACTGGCATTGCATACACTGAAGATCTCATTGCAGACTTCTAAGCATTTTTAGGAACTTTGTTAGTTTGTTTTACATAAATTGAAGATGGAACAAAGGTGAGAACTTAGTCAATTTGAGACAAAGCTTCCCTTTAGGACACAATTGTGCTGAGAATAATATTATATAGAAGTCTTCATAAGTTCCCTTTTACTCTCTTAAACTTTATACTGATGAAAGATTATCCATTTTACATAATTTTTTTATGTAATGTAGTTATGCAGAGGCTTAGCACTTCTGTAAGAATCATTCTTAATTTTATATTTTTCTAATAATTGTCCATATTTCACATCTTTTGAGCTATCATTATGAGTCAAGTATATTCCTATCAACAACTTTTTATTCCTGTTATTTTAGGCCCTGGACTCATTCAATACAGCTGTGGTCTCTCCTGTATATTATGTGATGTTCACCATTCTTACTATTCTTGCAAACATGATCATGTACAAGGTGATGTACACATTGTTTATATCCTTTAATAGTTTCATTAATGTGATTTTTTATGCCAAGCCATTTTCCCATTTGATGAACCAAGATTTGAAAGTTTCATACGAATATTTTTTGGGACTTTTATTCACTGAAAAACTATTGCGTCATTCTGAAGTCCATTACTGTGCAAAATCATCTGTTTAACATCTTTTGTAAGCAGGCATGTCTCATGTCCAATAAGACATTGTTGACCAAGAAAATTGTTTCATGCCCACCACTTCTACCAAACTATGATCTTATCTTCGATAAAAGGAACTACATTATCAATATTCTTATAGTAACTTAACTGTGGTGTTTATCTCTTTGGTTTGAAGAACTAGTGTTTGAATTATGCATGATAATGATGTTCCATTTTTCTTCTTCAATCATTTGATGGCACTTACATTTCCAGTAGGCTCTTACATCCATTGTTAATGTTACTTTACGGAGTTAGACAAACATTTGATTGCTGCTACTTTTCCATTGTAGGATTGGGACTCTCAGAATGCTACACAGATAGCAACTGAGCTATGTGGGTTTGTGACAATTGTTGCAGGAACTTTTCTTCTGCACAAGACTAGGGATATGGGAAACACACAACCTGACCCGGCATCCCTGAGTGGAGAATGTGAACTCCAGGATCATTAGCTAGTCACTCTTGTTGAACATCTAACATATACGCAAACTTTTGGGATCTCAAGTCAATATGCATCGCTGATTTACTTAAACCGATACTAATTTAGCACGTTGACAATTAATGATTTATATACTGGCAGAATTTTATGCTTTTCACAGGAATAGTTGCTCTAAAGTTAAATTGCGCGAAAAGTTATCTTTCTTCATTCCAAGGAGCACTTTGTTCTACTACTCTTTTGTAAATAGAGTTGACGATATTCGAATGTATATATATGCATGCTACATACCTTCGGTCAAGAAGCGATAGTTCGGTGACTCCTGGGTGTTGTTTCACATGTATCGTGTGACCTTTTAATTGGGGTAACAATTATCTTGCAAAAACTTTATGGAACTATAGGCAGGATTTATGAAGTTTCAGTGAGCAGGATATATGAATTTGCTTTCGCAACCTCGTATGATTTATTTCCTGGTGTGTTACTTGTCAGATACACTTGTTTCAGATTTTCTATAGATTCCAATTTTGTGTTTGCTATCTCTATCTAATCAGATGGAACAGTGCGGCATCATCTCAACATGGTATGAACCATTGGAGCATGTCAATTCTTAACTATTCCTATTTATTCATCTCCAGTTTTTTTTTTCGACATGGACTTGCTCCTTAAAATCACAGCTCTGAAACTAGTTGCTCTGAATTGATTGATCTGATCGGACAAGCAAAATGTGTTTATTAGAACATTCGTGCGCTGACTGACTTGGGAACAATGCGAAGAATTAACCATATAAGATTGCAGTGTTTCTTCCTCTTTGAAAAAAAAGAGAGATTAGTGTGTGCCTGTATGGCTGTATTAGAAGAGAGAAAGGCACCGGTAAGACGCGCTCGAACTTGGCCCGTCGATTCTTGAAACTTGATCAGATGGCTTGCTCCTGCATGTAGACATGTAGTGACGCACCACGACAAGATCAGTTTTCAACTTTTCATTATGCATTGGTTCATGCACGCAGCTGCATGTCCATGCACATACTAACTAGCCTCGCTTGGTGTTTCCTACTATCCCCACCTTTTCAATAATTCATTTTTTTAGAAGGGGTTGTAGTTGTTAATATAATTATCATTAAAGTTCAGCAACAGATAAGTCACAAGATTAAATACTGGATAATTCATCCAATGGGTAGTCCATGGAACGTAAACATCGGCGCCATACTGGTTGAACTTGTTATAGGGCGATGCTTATATGTGGGCATGCATTTGATAGTTTGGAAAGCGTGCAGTGGATGGTTGAAAGTTTTGGTACATAATTCAATTGAAAGTTGTTACGTGCTTACAGCAAATTGTCCGACAAGGTTATGGTAACAGTTTGGAGACTACCTTCACATTTTTTTCAGAACTTTCAAATAACACAAACAATGTTTTAGAGCGGAATTCACAGAAAAAGTTAAACTATGCAAACTAGCAATGCTGATAAAGAATTACACGAAAGTGTTACTGATTTAGGACAAAAGTACAAGGAACCTTTGTTCAAAAAAGAATTTTATTGCACAAGTTTGCGTGCTGCTCACAGGTATTACATACAGGGAAATAAGTAAGATCATAGTTATCAATACGGTACGTACCGGCTATATACCAGTATGTGTTATCTAGTATATACCATTTCGGCACCTAAAATGGTACAAAGTAGTTCTATATACCGTACTGTTAATATAGGCCATATCAGCTTCAATACTAATCCATACTGGTCAATACTAGTCATACCAACTTCAATACGATCAATACAACATACCGGTGTAACTGATAATATGGTCTATCGAGCTATATGTTATATTTGATAGAACTATGTATTTGAAATAATATATTTGAAATATATGTTATATTTAATAATATGGTTTATTGAACTATATGTTATATTACATAGAACTATGTATTCTAAGAGCCAAACCAGTATAGCCTTTGGTACGATATTAACAAGTTTGTTATCTATCTCTCATTGCCGCACTATGCTGCATTTGAATTGACACGATCTCCTGTATGTACTTTATGTTATTACTTTCAAATCATATGTTAATCATTTCTTCAGAGTATAAATACTTGTAACAAAAGTAGAAATATAGTAATTTATACCATTGCGAGAAAAAAAATTGTAATTTATTTGTGAAAAATATAATTAAAAATTCCCGTATATATCGTTGAATAAAAATTTAAAGTTTGACTGTATACATTTCAAAACGAACATAGGAGCGCGTCAAGCATCCACGGAACCAGGGATGTGATAAACCCGCCGAAGGCTCACAAGTCACACCTCAAACATCTACACGCTCCCGCGCGCTCTCCAAGCAAAGAAGCGGCGGTCGCTATATCCGCCCATGGAGCCCGCCGTGCGTGACATCCTCGCCTTCCACCGCGTCGACCGCGCCGCCTACGAGCGCCTGATCTCGCTCGGCGCAGGCCGCCAGCCCGCCCGCGAGGCCGTCGCGCTCCTCATGTGGCTCCACCACAGCGTCGGCGTCGACGCCGTGGCCAGTGTACGCTCCGTGGTCCGCACCCCAGCCGCAGCCGCGCGGCTCATCTCAGAGGCCCGCGCCGTCCTCCACGGCGGCGTTTGCTGGCCGCATCAGGGCGCCGAGACGCCGCTCATCTCGTCCATGTGCGGCGGCGGAGAGGGAACCGTCGACGGCCGCCGGTTCTTCGAGCTCATCCCGGACCCGGACGACGCTCCGCGGCGCGGCGTCAGAGAGGTTCTTGGTGGCGTCGGGGCGCTCGTGTTCGACGACCGGCTGCACGCTCTGCTGCGCCGCCACAATGAGGACGGCGGCGCGCTCCCGGCGGAGCTGGCCGCGCCGTATCGTCGTGGCGGCGCGCCGTCGTCGGTGACTACAGAGGACGACTGCGGACGGTCGCTCTTCATCACGTTCTCCAAGGGCTTTCCATTAACTCGCGAAGAGATCGATGAGTACTTCACTGAGTACGTAGCTCCAAGTCTCAAAGCAATTAATTATACGCGCATGCGATAAACTTGGACTGATTAGTGGGGAACCATGCATTTATGGGTTATTCCAACACTTTTGCGAAAATATTTTCCTCCAATTTTTTACAACTTCTCGTACTGGCGTAGCATTGTTAGTGTGGTCGGTTCTCTCAGTTTTTCTCATCTTTTTTATAAGGCATTAGTCTATCACCTTGAAGTTACTACTTATTGGCAAAACTTGTACAAATAGATAAAGGGCATTGCTAGCATCCGGATGTACGATGGATCTCCTTCTAGTTGGCGCAACATTTAAGAATACTATGCATATGTGATCAATAGCTATAACAAAATGTTTGAACAAAAAAAAGTTTCTCAGCCTCACCGAGGCATACCACTGACCAATCTTGTTTGGATATACACAGTAGTGCTTCTATGCTACCTAGCAAATATCAAACAATGAAATACGTGATGTTATATATGATGCAACATTCTGGGACTTCGTATGCAACAATCAGCAACTATGTTTGCAACAAATGGAATGATCGCCATAAAAAACAAAAAAGATCACCACAAAAAACATAAAACATAAAAGCAACTATGTCAGCAACTATGTTTGCAACAAATTGATATATTCATGCAATAAGAAATAAGTATGATGCAAAAATCATACAATAAGTAATAATTATGATGTAAAAATCATTCAAGACTTCGGTGACAATAATTTTGAGAAGATACAATTGCAACAAATCAAAATACTTCTTGCAAAAAATGCGAAAAATATGCACAACAAATTGTGAAAACATCAGCAACATTCCCACCAGACCTTGTCGCCGTTGAGTCCAAATCAGCTAGAGCAAGGTCACCCTAGCACCGTAGCCTTGTCATTCGTCGATTGTTTGTCTTCTGCTCGCTGTATATGACACCGCTTCCTCGGCCTCAACCCTGCTAGATCCAGCAAGCTATGCTTGCAGTAGCGATAGGTATGACGAGCTCCAGTGGCTCCTTAGAAGGGGAGGCTTTGTGTGTACCCCGGTTGCAGCAGATGGCCATCCCCAAGCGTGAGTAGGGGCAACCTCAGACCAGGTGGGCGACAGTGGAGCTTGGTAGGCTAGGGTGCAGGACCAGGTGACAAGGAGGGAGCTCAGCTGGCCGGCGGCACTCGAAGTTGCTACGCCTGGCGAAGGCACAAAACCAATTGCTGAAGGAGGAGTTTTGTGTTAAAGCTATGATTGCTAAGAGCTTTGAAGTAGAGAGGAATGATTCACTCAGCCTTACTGGACATGAGTGGTACACCATCGATCTCCCCACCAACATCAGCGAGATCCATCCCAACATCGGCTTCCGTCAAAGTCACCAATTGCCCGGCGCAGTCGCCTCACGGTGTACTTCATGCACCTCGTGGATCTCTCGAAGCGCTTCATACGAGGGACTGTTGTAAAAAAATGTCAGGCGAGAATGTCTGCTGAGAAGGTAACTGAATTTAGAATTTGATGATCCTCTGATGGTAGCTAGCATCATACTCTTTAGAGTTTTGCTATTTAAAAGTGAAGGTTTTGCTTTGATGTCAATTTAAGATGAAGGTTTAAAGTGCAGGAAGAAGTTTGTTTCTACGTAGATACTACAACGTTGTTTAGTTGTTATTATTTGCTCGATATAAGGGGTATACTACAATTTATACTCAATTGATGGCACGAAAGTTTTTCTTCATCTTGATATTTTTGCAGGAGCAATTTCAACTATCTCATGGAATTTCAGTAGACAGTTTGGTATTTATGGTGCTTTATTACCCTTTGGGTTTTTTCCGAAACAATTTCATTATGGATTTTGAGTTAAGTAGAGGTTTGTTAGAGATAACTCAAATTTTGTATCTTTTGGTTTTATCCAAATAGGTTGTTAGTCCAAATCTGCTACAACTCAGATTCTTTTTGGCTATTTAAGCCACACCCCTGTACATATAATCCTTGAAGTGTATTATTTCTCGTGGTTTTTCCCACAAGGGTTTTCCACGTTAAATCTTGTCTCCAGCTATCTTTGTTGTGCTAACCTTAATATAAGTGTCATTACGTTTTGTGAGTTTTCACATCTATATCTTAAAAGATTTCATCCTAGTTTCATATATTTTCTTGAACAAGTTTCAATAAATTACATGACTATGTTTCATTAGTTTTCATTATAAAGCTTTCCTTTCTCTGAGTTGTTTCACGAAGTTCCAATAAAGTTTTATGAATATATTTTATCAAGTTTTAGAATTTTTCACATCTATGTTTCAAAAGGTTTCAATAAGTTTTTTTTGCTAAGTTTTATTACGTAGTTTCACGAGGTTCATGGCTAAGTTTTATTAGGTTTCATAGTATTTCATGATATTTCACGGATAAGTTTTATGATGTTTCACAAATATTTTTATTTGATTTCATATTGTTCCAACAACATAATTTAGTTTTCTTAATAGTTTTCACGACTAAGTTTAAATGGATTTTATTTAGTTTTTACTAGATTTCATGATAAAGTTTTATATGGTTTCCTGAGTTTTAAGAAGTTATGGCTATGTTACAAGATGTTCTGAGATAGTTTTTCATGATTAAGTTTTATTAGGTTTCTTGATATTTAGGAGGTTCACAGATATATTTCATAACATTTCATAAACAAGTTTCATGATATTTTACAGATAAATTTCATTATGTTTTATAGTGTTCCATCAATATAATTTAGTTTTCTCAGCTTTTAATAGCCCTCACGGCTAATTTTTAATAGGTTTCATTCAATTTTTAAACTCGTTAGACCTCTCTGAAACTTTTGAAGTTGGTTTTTTAAAATTCAGTTGTGAGGCCCCCACTTTTGGTATTAGATACCAATAATGGATTCTGTGTGTATATAGTACTAGTCCCATGATCCGTGGCTAGTACGGATATTTACAAAGTTAAAATCACATCCATACACAATATATTACATATAATAGCGAAGCATTTATACAACATGGTCTTAAAAAACAAAGTAACTGCAGCGAAAATTCTAAAAGTCTTGTTGTGTGCCATATAACCCTCAGGTAGCTGACAAAATATAAAGACTAGAAGAATTGAAATTTCTGTATCATGCGACGAAGTGTAATCTTTGGGGTTTCTTTTTCAATTAAATCAACAAATAAGCAAGGGCGAGTACTTTTATACTCAGCAAGACTTAAGGTGTATCACAAAAATGCAGTAAATCTAGGCTATGTCAAAGGAGGATTTTACCATTACTTTGCACAAAATGAAGTTGAACATGTAAATCAAGTAGTAATTTACAAAATGGATTTTTGTAAGAGCATGTTTGATAGATATATAAATAAATAAGAGTAGTATAGCATATAATAAATCACAGTCCTCCATGAATGTAAGAATTGTATCATCTCATTGTCGTTCCTTAGCATAAAACCTTAAACAAACACTTTCCAACAAATCTCTCCAATTCATTCCTTTTTTAAAATAATAAAACATCTAACTATGTGATGACTTTACCAAGTGCCCTTGACAGCGGACGTGGCTTTTTAAAAAGATTTAATTCTGTAGAGGTGTACAGATTTACCTACAAGATATGACCAACTATTTGTGCAACATTATTAGGACACTTTCTATGGTGTGCCGTAGAGAGTCATAACATAACCGTTATGTTACCTAGACTTAACTTTGTATTAGCTTGGTAACGACAAACTCTTACTATGGCAACAGAAGGTATTCATACATACAATACTTTTCACACAATTCACTCCTGTGGAGCCCCACTTATTCCTATAGTAAGGCGTACACCGTTGTATTGGTAAATATTTGTTCCATAATCACCTCAGTATAGATGTCTCTTCGAGCAACCTCCATCTGGAAGCCCACACTCCTACAGATTTCTAATGTGCAAAGCCAGTTCTAAGTAATTTAATAGGTTAAGGTTATTCTATACCAGCACTTGTGGTTGTACAATTATTTTGGCCTAAAAGCAATATAGTAGTTCAATCCTTAATTTAACCCGGATGAGAAATCTATCCTATACTATGTGCAAGTCCCATGCACACTCACGTCAAAACCATAATTTTATTTTTACCAAAATATCAACAACCTTTAATGTCATATCCAACTTTTTTAATCATATCCAACCTTTTTATATTATAAAGAACAATATGGTTCTTTACTAAGCATGGCTAGGCATGTCTATTAAGTAATTGCTTGTGCCCAAGTTGATAATTATGTATTGTCTACCTTTATTCTAAGGTTATTAAGGTTCACATGCCAATATTTATTTAGGAAGTTCTATGGGATAATAGGTATATCTACTAATACCACAATGTAGCAAATTTACTGAAAATGTGTGTATGCATAAATAGATTTAACAAAACAAAACAAAACAAAATTAAAACACTGGGATTAATATTACCAAAGGGGGTGCTTGCCTTACTTTGTTGGTTCAGGAATTGACTCAGGGTCAAAGACTTCAGTAGCAGCTTCGTGTACGTCGATACCTACACATGATTATTGTATCGAACAACATCAACAAGAAGCAATGATTATAAGAGGCAAAAAGAAGTCAAATAAAATAAAATTCAAAGATAAATTAGAATTGAATGTTCTGGTTAAAAAGATTTTAAATATTGATTTCTTATTACTTAGGTTCAATGATTTGTTTTATAGATTTTATGATTCGTATTAGGGAGGTTTAGGGTTTTAATAGGATTCAGATGTAAAGTATGCTTAATTAGAATTATTTTTAAAAAATAAGACTGTCTTGCCTTAGGGAGCATTTCTAAGCTGATCCTATTGGTATTAGTATTTATTCATGATGTTGTATTTATTTCCTAATCTTAATTATTTTAAATTATATGTTATAAGAGGTTAGATTTCATTTTAGGTTTGCAATTACAATTTACATAGATATGCAACCATTTTTGTAGCATTAACAAGTCTTGACCTTAGAAGTGTCTGAAACTAGTTTTGGTATATTTCAGTTTGCATTTGAGATAGTTACTAATGTTTTAATTTTTATGTATATGGAAAATGAAATCTTTTATAAACTTAATTCAGATTAGATCCTTTTGTAGATTAATATGGTCTTGACCTTAGGAATGTTTTGAGACTAGTCCTACATGATCTATCTTTTAATTTATGACATTTTACTTATATTTGTTTGTTTGTACTTTGGATCCTAAATATATCTATATATTATATGGAAGCATGTTTCTATTAGAGGTTAAGTGTAAACTATGACTAATTATAATCATTTTTGCATCATTAGGCAATCTTAATCTGTAGAACATTTACCAACTAGTTTTACTCCTATTGTTACTTATTTGTGAAAGATATGCATATGTTGGTCTTTGTACATGGAAGGCAAAGCTATTTAGGAACCAGGTTCAATGATCTAAGTTAAACATTAAATGTCTTTGTAGGATTAGATGATATGGGCCTATAAGGTGTTTACTCGCTAGTTTCTTTTACATTAGCATTTATTTGTGCTATATGGCTATATACTAATTACACGAGCCTAGCACTTAAAGTGTTTTATAAACTTAGTGCAAACTAAATCAAATATGAAATATTCCTGCATAACCAGGTATATTATGGTCCTAATGAGGCTTAAGTAGAATCTAACTTAAATGAGAAGCTAATGCAAACTAAAGTTACATACCATTATTTTTACAGAATTAAATGATCTTGTCCTATGGAATGTTTAAAATTAGGTTTTACATGTTCTATTATTTAATTGTGGGTTTCATGTATATTCTATTCATATGTATATTATAGGAAAAGGTTATACGCAAACTTAGTTCAAACTTAACTAAATATGAAATATTTTTGCATATCTAAGGATGCTATGGTCTTATTTGGTCCTAGTAATTTTATTCACCAAATTTTGAATTTATATGCGCTGAAAATAGGCTATTTACAAATTTAATTCAAGCAAGACTCAAGTTTAAATGATTTTTGCAGAAATGGGTCACTTATAGCCTCAAGAACATGTAGAAATTTGTTTTATTATTTTAGGAGCTATGGTTTACATATTTTAAATAGTGTTCATACTAGAGTTTATCTTATTTTAATTCAAATAATTCAAACTGAGTTTATAAATTAAATATATTCACATATTCTGAAATATTATGATTTTATATGAATTTATAAATTTATTTGACCCAAATTGGAGTTAAGATGCAAAAGTTATGATGGTTTGAATATTCTAGGTTCTGATAATTCACCGAAAATTGGGAAACACATATTCTAAACAGGCAAGCGGCTTTTGTTATTTCTTTGAACTTCTCGGCTTTCCCGGTTTTCACGCACAGAGGCTAACAACAGGGCCCACCTATTAGTGAGCCTGGACAGGGAGGCGACTGCTGGGCTTGCCGGCGGTGGAGGGAGGCCGATCGGACCCCGACGAGGCAAGAGGAGCTAGAGGGCATCTAGGAGACCTCAGGAAATGGCTCGGTTGAGCTCATGGGTCACCGCAAGTGGTGCGCCACTATGGTCGGGCAGCAATGGTATTGGCAAAACGGCAAGGAGGAAGACCGGTGGAGCTTAGGCTTGATTATCTTGGGGGAAAGGATCACTGGAGCCTGGGGGGTTCCATTTCACCTGTTAGCCGAAGCGGTGACTAGCCAGAGAGGGCTGCCACTAGGCGGCTGGACTTGGAGAAGAAGGGCTCTGTGGCAGCAACGATTCGGGCAACCAGAGCTGGAGGTGATGGTGCCAAGGCGTTTAGGGCTACACGAAGTCGTTATAGGCTCAATGAATCAGGAAGATACTTACCCAGGATGTCTCAATTGGGTTTTGGCCCTTTCCAGGATTTTTGCTGGCAATGGGGACGATGGCAGCGTATTGTGCTTGGCTTGGTGCTTGAAGAAGTTCTGGGTGGGTTATGGGTGCTTGAGAAGCCAGTGGCCTAGCCTTTATAGGAAGTATAGCTCACACCTCACAGGGTGTGAACCAGCGACTCCGCTGGCGATGGGTTTTTTGACCGTGGCAGCAAAAATGCAGGAAATGATTGCCGTGGCATAGGCGTGGTAGTGGTATGGGCATGTTTGCAGCGTCGCAATGATGTGGCTGTGCCATGGCAGCGTTTGGTTGGTGCCTTCCTTACCACAGCAGAGGAACAGAGGAAGGAGGTGGCTACGCTCGGTTGGATAGGGAGGCTGGCTCGTTGGGGAAGAAGGCAAGCCAGGGAGGCTGCCTGGTGGGCCCAATTGCAAGTGAGACAAAAGAGATTCAATGCATTTCCCTCCTCAGGACAGTTCATCATTCCTTGCATTACATGGCTATCAAATCAAATTTAAATTTTTTTAGAATTATTTTTATTAATCCTTAGGCAAATGTTTATCATGCTGGAAAATTTTTTGCTCAAAATATTACATGTAGAATTTATAAAAATTCTAACATGCCTGCTATCCAGATTTTGTATCCTCTGTTTTTTGATTTTTTTGAGGATAAAAACTTTGTTTAAAATTTTTTAAACTTTTACTAGGAGTTCATAGTATCCTGCAAATGCTAATGAAAAATTTTGAGATGATAGACTCTTGTATTTATTTTATAAAAATTCTGACATTTATTTATTGATTTCCTAGATTTCTATTTTTGAATTTTTAAGGGCATTTAATAATATTTATTATTTTTGAAAATTTTAATGTATGACTCTGTGGTATTTTATATGACATGGTAAAATTTTTAGGATAAGATAAGATCTACAAAATTTTTAATAACTCTGACATGGCCACTGTTACTAGTCCATTTGCACTGTTTTAATCTTTTGTCCACACATTCTTGGGGTTTTGCAAGGGGTTTCTATTGATGGCCTTATATTTAAATATAATTGTTATAGATTTTATTTTTATGCAATTTCTTTTTCCAAAGTTATAACTCAAGAATCAAATGTTGAAAATAATTTTTTAAAAGACCAAAAATCCAGAAAAACAAAGAAAAGATATAAATTCTGGATAAAATCATAATTTAAATTTAATTTTACATTTTATTCATTTTTATGTTTCTCTGGGATGTTACATTAGTTGAGATTCTTCTTAAAATCGTCTTTAATCAATTTTCATATTTGAAACTTGACTTAACTTTTATTTTTAGATTGAAACCCATTGATTTTTTTTGAAAATGTGTTGAAACCACATGAAACCTATGAAATATGATCTGAAACTTCAGAGTTTGCCCTTTTGAAACTTAATTGAAATTATTCTAAAAGTTGTTTTTTAAATCAAGCTTCAAATCATTTGAAACCCATTAAAATTTGTTTAAACACGTTGAAACCTTGCGAAACTTTGAAGTTAGTTTCTTAAAACTAAGTTAAAATTATTTTAAATCTCATTTTAAATCAAGTTTCAGATTTGAAACAAGACGAAATGTGTAGTTTGATATTAGAAACTCATTGAAATTTGTTGAGACATGCTGAAACATTTCTAAAACCATATTGGAACTCTTATGAAACCTATGAAACATAGATGGGACGCCCGAAAACCTAGTGAAACATGCTAATACCATTGGAAGTTATTCCAATAGTTTAGTGTTAGATAATAGCACTCTTTTCTTAAATACTACAGTAGATATAGGCCAATTTCTCTCCTCGCTGATTTTGTGAAGCAAGAAAAAAGTTATGTTCACACCTTATATCTTGAAGCAAGAGGTGTGAACTTATATGATTCTTCAGTGGAAAAGGTGACTTAACATACGGAGAAAAAAATTGCAACTTACAATGTTATACTTGGGGTACCACGGAGCAGGGCATCACGATCCAAAACATGTATATTCTCCTATGTATTGTATGCGAAATTTTTTGAAAAATTTTAAGATGTTAAATTTAACTAGCTTACTAACTAGTCAAATGAGTTTGAACTAAAATCCAAACTCAAGTTTCCCATTCTAACTAGCGATACCATCTGTGTCCAGGAGGTGGGGCGACTGCGTGGAGAGGGTAATGATGGAGAAGACGCCGCCGGGGGTGCCGCCGACGTACGGCAGGATAGTGTTCCGCCGCGCGGCCGTGGTGGCGGCGGTACTCGGCGGGCAGCGCCTGGTGAAGCTGGTCGTCAACGGGCGGCACCTGTGGGCGCGCATCTACATCCCCACGGTGCTACGACACTAGCTAGCTAGCTCCGCATGCACACGACGTTTATCGTTGTAAGATTGGCCGGCACAGCGTGCATGAGTCGATCCGCAATTTTTTTTTTCACGTTACGCACTGATTAGTTGGTACGTTCTTGTGACTAATCATACCTTGATCGAGAAAGTTGCGCGCGCACTTGGTAAACATGGAAGCTGCAATCAACCGTGGCTAGTAATTAAAGTACTTTTGTCCTGTGGCTAAGGGTAACTGTTCGAGTCCCATTAACTTTAAATTAGGTCGATTAGTTGTGGATTTTCTAAGACTTGATACCATAACCTCTGGACTCCTAAACCTTAAGGATAACTATGATAACTAACCGCAACCGTTTTAAAACGGGCAGGATGCATTCATGTTGAATGCGAGCTCGATCACATGAATCCTTTCAAACCGCGGCTAGAAATTAACCTGCAATTCCTGTTAATAGTCTCCAGTGGTTAGCATATTTGTGTGAGTGAAAAACCTATTAATAGTGTTAGGTTTCAGGTTAGTATATGTATGAATGGATGATATCCACTTATATGTTCAGGTCTAGAGTTTAAGACTGCTTTCACTGTATGAGGAGATGTAATGGGAGGTGAGACTTTAAGACTCTAAGTCTATAGACTCTATATTAGAGCTTCCATATGATTTTGGTTGTTCTTGTGTGGTTTTGTGAGTGCTGTAACATTCCGTTTTTCAATTTCTTGGAGTTTGAATTTCAAAATCCGAACCCGTGGCAATTTTCTCGAATTAATACCAGCTTAAATTGAATTTTCAGAATCAAAAAGGGATTTAATTTGAATAAACTATAACTCAAATTAATTATTTCTTATTTTTATTGGGTTCCTTGTGCTTCATTTGATTTTTCTGTATTTTTGGGAATTTTTCTGAATTTATTTGCTATTTATTTGAATTATTTGAAGTCTATTTGAATTTCTGATATTTTCTTAATTCGGAAAATGTATTTGAAATTCCTTTAATTCTTATCGGGCGGAATTCCTTTCCTTCGGCCCGTTACTATTCGCTTGGCCCGTTTCCGTCTCACTCTCACCCGGCCCAACTTCCTCGATCGGCGAGTCAAGTCAAGAAACCCTAACGCCTCAACCGTCGATCGCCGAATCGGGCAATGAGATTGGCGCCGCCACACAAGAGCTACATCAAACCCTAACGCAGCCCTTCACCCGCTTGGTCGATTCGATCTCACGGCTCCCGGCGTCCACGCCACCCACACGCCGCCCGCGTGCATCGTGTGTGGCCGACCAACCTCGCTTTCCTCGCCTTTTCACGCAAACCTAGGCTATTTAAGCCCGCGCCGCACATCTCCCGAGTTTCGCCACCTCGCGCCGCACCCGCCGGCCCTAGCCATTCCACCGGAGACGTTGCTGTCTGTGCACACGACCTCGCTGGAGTTCTCAAGCCTTGCTCGAGTTTTCTCCGCCGTTTTCCCTCAACCCCGGTGAGTCTCCGCCGTATTTCTTGGCACCGTAGAGTCCATCTTTTCAAGAGCTACCCGATCTGCTAACTCTTCTACTCCATCCGTTGCTATTTCGCCGGCTCACACGTCGTCGTCTCCAGCTCCGTCGAACCAGCGCCGCCACTTCGCCGTCGAACTCCCTCCTTCAACGCCGTCCGTCCGATCGGCCTTCAACGGTCCAGATCTGCACCACGTTTTCCCTCGGTAAGCCACTGAGTCAACCGCTTTGTCACCTCCACATGTCGCCTCCCTGTCTGCCGCGTAGACGCCACGTAGGCCCTAATCTCCGTGTGGCATCCACGTCAGCAACGCCGTGTTGCTGTCTCGCCTAGTCTTGCCTCGTCAGCCGCCACCTGGCGTCACGTGCGAGCCACGTGTACGCCACCGCATCGCCTCTTCATCGTGTCGCCCCGTGTCCGCCATATCATCGCCGCGTGTGCGCCATCTGTGCGCCACATCACCGCCACCGCATGCATTAGATCTGCGTGTCCGCCACGTTGCGCCACGTCGCAGTCATGTCAGCCCTGAGTCCCGCGTGGTTGCCACGTCAGCTGTTTCGCCTGTCACCTGTGAACCCCTTCCCTCGGTAGACTTAGTCCACGGGAAACCGTGTCGATGACACAAGGGCCCCACCCGTCAGTCACTAATTTATTCATTTTGATTATTCCGAATTTCCGAACTCAGCCAATAGCCAATCGACACGTGTCACTTCCTTTATTTTCTGATTTTCTCCCCATTTAAACTTCGGAAGCCCCGTTCTCCTCCGTTCGAACTCCGATTTGAATGATTCAAATTTCTAAATTCATCTAAAATCAAGATCTATCTTTTGGTGTATTTATTTTGAATTTTTGGATTTTATTTATTTTTGTTTATTTATTTCTTGCCTCGATTTGCGTGTTTCGCGTGTAGACGACGCAGCGGTTGAGCGAGAGGAGCATCCAGCGGAGGTAGCAGCAGCGGGAGAGGTTGAAGGCAAGTCTCCCTTGACCATATTGAACCCAAGTTTATGAAATGCTACTTTGTGTTTAAATTATTGCATGCTTATTATTTGCGTATCATACTTTAAATACTGTTTTAATGCTTAGCTATATTCCAACTTTGTTATGCCACCTTGATATTCAACTTGACAACCTTTGACACCTTAGGAAAACTAATTACTGTAGTTAATGGTAATCATTTTGTTATGGGACGGTAGAGAGATGCTTAGCCATGCTTAATCACGTCGGTACCTTACCATTATGGAAATGCTTTCATATTTGATTCAAAATGAATTGTGAAAATTATGGCAATTGGTGTTGCCGGTATTAATTTGAAAATAAAAGTGAAAAATGGTTTAGACCGGGGCGGATTGGTTGTATGGCGGGTGCGGGATGCACAAAATTCTGGAATGTGATTGTCGCCCTAGTCAATTAAGGACCGTCGTGTGGACACCATGGGCCATGCTATACAAGATACAACCACATGTCTATAATGGAGTGCGACTGGCTAAGTAATTTGCATGTATCTTTATTTAACCGCCATTTGGATGTGCGGTTTCTTAGGAGGGTACTTGCAAGGCGCAAGAGGGGCTTCTAGGCTGGCGGATTTAGCCCTACCAATGTGAAACCTTAGCGGGTGAAGTCGGTAGCAGTATATGTATTGTAAAGGCCTTGTCATGATCTCCTTACCGACACACCAAAGGAAGTGTGTTCTTGGCACGGCAAAATGGGTTGATCATGTCGTGTGGGTAAAGTGTACCAGCTCTGCAGAGTCTTAAAAACTACTTGAGTAGCCGTGCCCACGGACAAGGGCAAGCGTGGGCAGCTTTCACATAGTAGATTTTTCGGTTTTGGTTTTAAATGGAAAAATGATGTTTTGGTTTAAAATGAAAATGTGGTTGGGAATCATCATGACTAGAGCTCCCGGATTTAGTTTGGCGGCTAGAGCCAACCAGGTAGTTGGAACCTGGAAAATTGTTATACTTCAATTTAATTAATTATGCTATTTACATTTTGTGAAATCTACTTTATGAAATTATTACTTGTATTTAAATTTCAATTTTCGCTTTATGCAAAATGAACCCTATATGCCATCCTTTGTTTAAGCCTTGCATTTAGTTATTTGCATTAAGTTTCCGAGACTTGCTGAGTATGTTGCATACTCACCCTCGCGTTTCAATGCGGGGCTGCTTATTCCATAAAGCAGATGATGGGAGAAGAGGCTATCAAAAAGCCTGCGATCCACCGTTCGACATCTGTGGTGAAGACTTTGATGAGGAGGATGACGCGATCTTCTAGGGAGCGTACCCCAGTCGGTTGCCTGTGGGCACACTGATTGGCCCTTTTTGGTTCTACTTTTCCGCTGCTACATTTTCACTTAAGCCGTAAGGCTCCATACTTGTAATAATGTGATGATGTTGTTACACTCTTTTGCTTATTACTGTTGTTTACTTTATGATATGTCTGTGTTATCATCACTGTACGACTGTGTGCGCTAGCTGTTCCTGGACTAGCGCGGTTGAAACACAGAGGGTTCGGATTTGGTGATCCGGGTCCCCACAGAGGTGGTATCAGAGCCATATCGACTGTAGGTCGCAACCCTAGTTAGAATGGTCGTTAGAATTTCAAAATTATTTTCTAAATCAAACCAACAAATTGGTAATTAATAGATTGTCTACTCTTACCTTATTCGTAGGTTCTTACTTCTTTCCTTTTCTGAATATTATTTGGGAATTTAAATTCGATCTTATCCCTTGAAGTTTCTTTAAGCCTTCGGTCGACTACAAGATCGGTGGAAGGACTGCTAGAAGGATCAAGTTTATGGAAGATTGCTCAAAAAGGGACCCCTATCAAGAATAAGTTATTAGTACCCATGTTACCCTTCCTTCGCGTAGTAATCGGAGTTTATTGGATTTTGTTGCGTGCTTGTTAGGTGTGTTGGACACTTGCCCCAGGCATGGTGTTGCAGCCACCTTTCGTTGGAGTTTTGTTGCTTGTTCTGCCTTGGAATGGCTACCTCCTCTCTAGTTTCCGTATCTTTTGCTTTTTCCCTCTCGTCTGTAGCTAGCATTTCCTCGGCATTGCTCAGGGACGCGGCGAGTTGCGGCCTTCGGCCCAGAAGGAACACCAACGCTGCAGAGTTCGATGCTTTCACGCCACGGTTGGGTCACTATGCCAACAATTTGTCCTCGAGGCGCCAACGATTACTCCAAATACCTTTCCGTTTGGGAACCGGCTACCAAGACTCGGCTCGTGGATCGGGACGTGGTCGTCTCACACTCCCGAGACTCGCGATCGTTTGGGAGAGGCGTGTCAACCACGTGATCGCAGAGGAGGCTCAGATGCACCGATGTGGTCTTGAGTACGTTTCTTGTCAATTCCATACCGCCTTGCCACAGCTTTGTTTGACTCTGGAGCGTCACATTCTTTCATTTCGAGGAGCTTTGTTGATCGATTTGGTTTTGAGACTTTGGCCCTTAAGATTCCCATGATTGTTCAATCCCCGGGAAAAGAGATGAGGACTGATTTGGTATGCCCAAGTGCAACCATAGTCATCAACGGGGTAAAATTTCTTGCAAATCTCGTTCTCTTGGACTCAAAGGGGTTAGATGTCATCCTTGGGATGGACTGGTTGACCAAGTTTAAGGGTCAAATTGATTGCGCCAGCCGAGTCATCACTCTCACCAATGCAGAGGGCATCCAAGTGGAGTTCAAGCCGGAGAAGTCGTTGGGTGAGAAGTGCGTGTTGAACAAGTTGAAGGAAATCACTTTGGAGAGTGTGCCTGTGGTGGGCGAGTACCCTGATGTATTCCCAGAGGATCTGCCAGGCATGCCGCCTGATCGGGAGATCGAGTTCACCATAGAACTTGTTCCGGGTACAGCTTCGATTTCCAAGAGGCCTTATCGCATGCCAGCGAATGAGCTTGCCGAGATGAAGAAGCAAATTGAAGAGCTGCTAGAGAAGGGATTCGTTCGTCCGAGTTCGTCGCCTTGGGGAGCGCCGGTTCTCTTTGTGAAGAAGAAGGACGACAGCTTGAGGATGTGCGTCGATTACAGAGCTCTGAATGAAGTCACCATCAAGAACAAGTATCCACTGCCTCGGATTGATGATTTGTTCGATCAGCTGAAGGGAGCCTGCATATTCTCCAAGATTGATCTGCGATCGGGATACCATCAGGTGAAGATCAGGCCGCAGGACATTCCGAAGACAGCCTTCACCACTCGGTATGGTCTGTATGAGTACACAGTCATGTCCTTTGGTCTGACCAATGCCCCGGCGTATTTCATGAATCTGATGAACAAGGTGTTCATGGACTATCTGGATAAGTTTGTGGTGGTGTTCATCGATGACATTCTTATCTATTCTTGAGATGAGTCCGAGCATGCAGGACATTTGAGGATGGTCTTAGAGAAGCTCCGAAGTCACCAGCTGTATGCCAAGTTCAGTAAGTGCGAGTTCTGGTTGACAGAGGTTGCTTTTCTGGGTCATGTTATTCTCAGGAGGAGTCTCGATTGACCCTAGTAAAGTGAAAGATGTGCTTGATTGGAAGCGACTGAGTCGATCTTGGGATATCGGAGTTTTCTCGGATTTGGCGGGTTATTACAGGAGATTCATTGAAGGATTCTCGAGGATTGCTAGACCGCTTACCCGGTTCTTTGAGAGAGAAAATATGAGTGGTCGAATCTTGCAAGCGAGCTTTCGAGAGTTGAAGAAAAGGTTGACTCTGACTCGGTGCTAGTCTGTCCGGACATTCACAAGGGCTTTGAGATCTACTGTGATGCTTCGAGGCAGGGTCTTGGGTGTGTGCTGATGCAGGGAGGCAAGGTAGTCGCATACGCTTCGCGGCAATTGCGACCACATGAGGAGAATTACCCGACCCATGACCTAGAGTTGGCTACTGTGGTGCATGCCTTGAAGATTTGGAGGCATTATCTCATTGGGAACTGTTGCGAGATCTTCACGGACCACAAGAGTCTGAAATACATCTTCACCCAGGCCGATCTCAATCTGCGGCAAAGAAGATGGTTGGAGCTGATTAAGGACTACGATGCGGGCATTCATTACCATCCTGGTAAGGCGAATGTGGTTGCCGATGCTCGAGCGGAAGAGCTCTTTGCAACCTTGTGATGATTCAGCCTGCGCTTCATGAGGACTTTCAGCGACTGAATTTGGGATTGGTAGAGGAAGGATCCGTTGCTGCTTTGGAGATTCAGCCGACTCTGGTGGACCAAATCAAGAAGATGCAGAAGTCTGACAAGGAAGCTGTGAAGATCAAGGAAAGAATCAAGGAAGGTAAAGCCCCGGGATTCACAGAAGATCAGGAAGGCATAGTGTGGCTTGGGAAGAGCATTTATGTGCCGAATCAGAAGGAGGTCAAGCAGTTGATCCTGAAGGAGGCGCATGAGTCAGCATACTCGATTCATCCCGGCAACACCAAGATGTATCATGACCTTCGAGGGGTTTATTGGTGGCCGAGAATGAAAAAGGAGATTGCAGAGTTCATAGCCTTGTGTGATGTGTGCCAGCGAGTCAAAGCCGAGCATCGAGACCGGTGATGCAATTGCGACCATTGAAGGTGCCCGAATGGAAGTGGGAAGAGATTGGCATGGACTTCATCACAGGACTTCCGAGGACCAGGTCAGGCTATGACTCGATTTGGGTTGTCGTGGATTGATTGACGAAAGTTGCACATTTTATACCGGTGAGGACAACCTATACGGGGGATAAGCTAGCAGAGCTATATATGACTCGGATTGTGTGTATGCATGGCGTGCCCAAGAAGATTGTTTCGGATCGGGGCAGCCAATTCACATCTAGATTCTAGCAAAAGTTACAAGAAGCATTAGGCACCAATCTAAACTTCAGTACAGCTTATCACCCTCAAACGGATGGACAGACGGAGCGAGTGAACCAAATTTTGGAGGATATGTTGAGAGCCTGTGCATTGTCCAATGCAGCTAGTTGGGATCAGATGTTGCCATATGCGGAGTTCTCCTACAACAACAGTTATCAAGCCAGTCTGCAGATGGCACCATTTGAAGCTCTGTATGGAAGGAAGTGCAGGACACCTCTCTGTTGGCATGAGACAGGAGATCGCCAAGTCTTTGGTCCAGATATTCTGCAGCAGGCTGAGGAACAAGTGAAGATGATTCAGGAGAGGTTGAGGACAGCGCAGTCTAGGCAGAAGAGTTATGCAGATAATCGCAGAAGAGCGTTAGCCTTTGCTCTTGGTGATCATGTATACCTGAAGGTCTCCCCACTCAAAGGTATGCGCCGATTCGGAGTGCGTGGCAAGTTGGCACCGAGATTCATTGGACCTTTCCCAATTCTAGCTAGAAGTGGGGAAGTGGCGTATCAATTGGAGTTGCCACCGCAACTGTCGAAGGTGAACAATGTCTTCCATGTGTCACAGTTGAGGAAGTGCCTTCGAGTGCCAGAGAAGCAGATGCAAGTTGATGATGTTGATTTGCATGAAGATTTCACTTACCCAGAGTATCCAATCAGAATTCTGGAGGAAGCTGAGCGCCGAACAAGGAACAAGACAATCAAGTTCTGCAAAGTGCAGTGGAGCAACCATCCAGAAGAGGAAGCCACCTGGGAGCGCGAGGAGGATCTTCGAGCGGAGTACCCCAGCCTTTTTCCCTGGTTAGTCCCAAATCTCGGGGTCGAGATTTCTTGTTAGGGGGGAGGTTTGTAACATTCCGTTTTTCAATTTCTTGGAGTTTGAATTTCAAAATCCGAACCCGTGGCAATTTTCTCGAATTAATACCGACTTAAATTGAATTTTAGAATCAAAAAGGATTTAATTTGAATAAACTATAACTCAAATTAATTATTTCTTATTTTTATTGGGTTCCTTGTGCTTCATTTGATTTTTACGTATTTTGGGAATTTTTCTGAATTTATTTGCTATTTATTTGAATTATTTGAAGTCTATTTGAATTTCGATATTTTCTTAATTCGGAAAATGTATTTGAAATTCCTTTAATTCTTATCGGGCGGAATTCCTTTCCTTCGGCCCGTTACTATTTGCTTGGCCCGTTTCCGTCTCACTCTCACCCGACCCAACTTCCTCAGTCGGCCCGTCAAGCCGCAAACCCTAACGCCTCCAACCGTCGATCGCCGAATCGACGGCTGAGATTGGCGCCGCCACACAGTAGCCACATCAAACCCTAACGCAGCCCTTCACTCCGCCCGTCCGATTCCGATCTCACGGCTCCCGTGCGTCCCACGCCACCACACGCAGCGCCGCCGTGCATCCGTCGCCCGACCAACCTCGCTTTCCTCGCCTTTTCACGCAAACCTAGGCTATTTAAGCCCGCGCCGCACATCTCCCGAGTTTCGCCACCTCGCGCCGCACCCGTCGGCCCTAGCCATTCCACCGGAGACGTTGCTGTCTGTGCACACAACCTCGCCGGAGTTCTCAAGCCTTGCTCGAGTTTTCTCCGCCGTTTTCCCTCAACGCCGGTGAGTCTCTGCCGTATTTCTTGGCACCGTCGAGTCCATCTTTTCAAGAGCTACCCGATCCGCTAACTCTTCTACTCCATCCGTTGCTATTTCGCCGACTCACACGTCGTCGTCTCCAGCTCCGTCGAACCAGCGCCGCCACTTCGCCGTCGAACTCCCTCCTTCAACGCCGTCCGTCCGATCGGCCTTCAATGGTCCAGATCTGCGCCATGTTTTCCCTCGGTAAGCCACTGAGTCAACCGCTTTGTCACCTCCACATGTCGCCTCCCTGTCTGCCGCGTAGACGCCACGTAGGCCCTAATCTCCGTGTGGCATCCACGTCAGCAACGCCGTGTTCTTTGTCTCGCCTAGTCTTGCCTCGTCGCCGCCACAGGCGCCGCGTCGGCGAGCCACGTGTACGCCACGCGCCGCCTCTTCATCGTGTCGCCCGTGTCCGCCATATCATCGTCGCGTGTGCGCCATCTGTGCGCCACATCACCGCCACCGCATGCATTAGATCTGCGCGTCCGCCACGTTGCGCCACGTCGCGGTCACGTCAGCCCTGAGTCCCGCGTGGTTGCCACGTCAGCTGTTTCGCCTGTCACCTGTGAACCCCTTCCCTCGGTAGACTTAGTCCACGGGAAACCGTGTCGATGACACAAGGGCCCCACCCGTCAGTCACTAATTTTTTCATTTCGATTATTCCGAATTTCCGAACTCAGCCAATAGCCAATCGACACGTGTCACTTCCTTTATTTTCTGATTTTCTCCCCATTTAAACTTCGGAAGCCCCGTTCTCCTCCGTTCGAACTCCGATTTGAACGATTCAAATTTCTAAATTCATCTAAAATCAAGATCTATCTTTTGGTGTATTTATTTTGAATTTTTGGATTTTATTTATTTTTGTTTATTTATTTCTTGCCTCGATTTGCGTGTTTAGCGTGTAGGCATTTAGCTTGCGGTTGAGCGAGAGGAGCATCCAGCGGAGGTAGCAGCAGCGGAGAGGTTGAAGGCAAGTCTCCTTGACCATATTGAACCCAAGTTTATGAAATGCTACTTTGTGTTTAAATTATTGCATGCTTATTATTTGTGTATCATACTTTAAATACTGTTTTAATGCTTAGCTATATTCCAACTTTGTTATGCCACCTTGATATTCAACTTGACAACCTTTGACACCTTAGGAAAACTAATTACTGTAGTTAATGGTAATCATTTTGTTATGGGACGGTAGAGAGATGCTTAGCCATGCTTAATCACGTCGGTACCTTACCATTATGGAAATGCTTTCATATTTGATTCAAAATGAATTGTGAAAATTATGGCAATTGGTGTTGCCGGTATTAATTTGAAAATAAAAGTGAAAAATGGTTTAAACCGGGGCGGATTGGTTGTATGGTGGGTGCGGGATGCACAAAATTCTGGAATGTGATTGTCCGCCCTAGTCAATTAAGGACCGGTCGTGTGGACACCATGGGCCATGCTATACAGTACAACCACATGTCTATAATGGGTACGACCTGGCTAAGTAATTTGCATGTATCATTATTTGACTTCACCATTTGGATGTGCGGTTTGCCGGGAGGGTACTTGCAAGGCGCAAGAGGGGGCTTCTGGACTGGGCGGATTTAGCTCTACCAGCGGTGAAACCTTAGCGGGTGAAGTCGGTAGCGATATATGCATTGTAAAGGCCTTGTCATGATCTCCTTGCCGACACACCAAAGGAAGTGTGTTCTTGGCACAGCAAAAGCGGGTTGATCATGTCGTGTGGGTAAAGTGTACCACTCTGCAGAGTCTTAAAACTACTTGAGTAGCCGTGCTTACGGACAAGGGCAAGCGTGGAACGCTTTCACATAGTAGATTTTACGGTTTTGGTTTTAAATGGAAAAATGATGTTTTGGTTTAAAATGAAAATGTGGTTGGGAATCATGAGCTGCTAGAGCTCCGGATTTAGTTTGCTGCTAAAGCCAACCGTAGTTGGAACACGAAAAATTGTTATACTTCAATTTAATTAATTATGCTATTTACATTTTGTGAAATCTTGCTTTATGAAATTATTACTTGTATTTAAATTTCAATTTTCGCTTTATGCAAAATGAACCATATATGCCATCCTTTGTTTAAGCCTTGCATTTAGTTATTTGCATTAAGTTTAGAGACTTCTTGAGTATGTTGCATACTCACCCTCGCGTTCAATGCGGGTGCTTATTCCATAAAGCGAGATGATGGGAGAAGAGGCTATCAAAAAGCTGCGATCCACCGTTCGACATCCGTGGTGAAGACTTTGATGAGGAGGATGACACGATCTTCTAGGGAGCGTACCCCAGTCGGTTGCCTGTGGGCACACTGATTGGCCCTTTTTGGTTCTACTTTTCCGCTGCTACATTTTCACTTAAGCCGTAAGGCTCCAAACTTGTAATAATGTGATAATGTTGTTACACTCTTTTGCTTATTACTGTTGTTTACTTTATGATATGTCTGTGTTATCATCACTGTACGACTGTGTGCGCTAGCTGTTCCTGGACTAGCGCGGTTGAAACACAGAGGGTTCGGATTTGGTGATCCGGGTCCCCACAAGTGCTCCTTGAGAGCTTTTGTAGCGACCCTTATTTTTACATAAATGCAAAAATGGAAATCTCATGTGCACACAGTACTACTCCCTGGATCAGTAGCTAGTATGCACATTTACAACAATTGATATCACATCCATACTCTTTATTACAAATAATAATGGTAATTTATACAATAAATTCTTACAATTCAGAGCAATGCAGCGGAAAGAATCATGAGTCTTGTAGTATGCCCATCCAACCCTCAGGCAACTGACAAGGCATAATCCCTAGAAAAACTCGTTAACATTCCCACATCCTGCGTCAAATAAGTTTCGTCGAGTTATTCTGATTCTTCACCTAAAAACCACAAATAAGCAAGGGTGAGTACTTGCGTACTTTCAAAGAAGACTTTTTCAAATCCTATAATATATGCAAGGCTATTCCAAAGGAAAGGTTTCTCTGTTAATTTGCATAAAGCCGGTTTAAATTGTAAAAAGTAGTAATTGCAAAAGCGGAATTTATAAAAGCAAGTTGAGTGATATAAAAGTAATAAACAAGTAAGGTATAAGTAATAACTCACAGTCCTCCACGACGTGAGCATCGAATCATCCATTGCCAACACATGGCCCAAATCTGAGACAAATACTTTCCAACAAATGTATCTAATCCATTTTGAAAATATCAAAACTGCTAACTATGTGATGACTTTACCAAGTGCCCATGACAGCGGGCGCGGCTAATCGATTAGTTTTTACTCTGCAGAGTGGTACAGCTTTACCCATAAGACATGACTGACTCTTTGTGCAAACTATTAGCACACTTCCTTTGGTGTGCTGCAGAGACTCATGACATAACCGTTACATTACTTAATCCTAACTTTGCACCAGCCCGGGACAAAAACCCATACTATGGCAAAAGAACTCAGAGCATAGAAATGATGGAACTTCTCCACAGTGCGGCGTACACCGTTGTATCAGCAAACGTGACTCCCAACACCTCGGTGTGGGCGCCCCTCCGAGCAATCCATTAAGAAACAGCTCGTACTACTCCAGCCTACCAATGTGCAAATTTAGTTTTAAGTAACTTAATAGGTTAAGACTGTCCCATACCAGCACTTGTGGTTGTACGGTTATCTTGGCCTGAAAACAACCCATAGTTCGGTCCTTAATCCGACACGGGCAATAATCTCCCCCTACACTACGTGCAAATCCATGCACCTTCGGCTATTGCCAATAATTGCCCGTATCAAAATAATAGTTTTATTTTCACTTTTAACTGAAATACCAATAGCCATCATCATGTCTCAATATTTCCAAGTTTCATCTGATCAAGTTTTCCAATTGATTTATCCCAAGTCTAAAGCATGGCTAAGCATTATTATTAACCATCGCATATACCCAAATTGACATCAGATATTGTCTAACCATAATTCTAGGGTTATCAAGGTTCACATGTCAATACTAAGAGAATTTCATAAGACAGCAGGTATATCTACCAGTACCCACAAAGTAGCAGAGTTTAATGAATATACGCATGCAATAAAAACATTTAATGAAAACATTTATAAAATTGGGATTAACATGGTCAAACGGGGTGCTTGCCTTGCTTATTGTTGTTTACATCAAAGTCGTAGTCATGTCGGCATTGTCGACGATGGAAGTAGTGACGTCGGGTTCTACACGTCGCGAACGAAGAACATAACAAATAACGAATAACAAGATTTCAATAAGGACAAAAAGAAATCAGATGGAAATCCAAATAAATCATAGAAAGCAAGCATGATTTAAAGTTGGGTTCTTATTAATAATGGTGTCATGCTAGGGTTTATTTGTACTTTTTAAATTCAAAAATAACATTTACTGAGTTTGAATATTAAATATTTTTGCACAAATGAGTTTATTTTGGATTCAGAAGCATGTATAAATTATTTTATCATTTTAGGATTTATGATGTACAATTTTTATTAAGGAACAATAATAGAGTTTATTTAAATTTCTATTCCAAATAAATCAAACCAAGCATGATAATTAAATATTTTTGTATATTCAGGCTCCTAATTTCATAAGGATTCTAAAAAATTTATTTTATTTAATTTAGAGTTTGTTTGCATAAATTCTATGTATGGCATGTTTTAATCCCATTCTTTAAATTTAAATTATACTGAGAGTTGAACTTCAAAATATTTTTGCATATTCTGAATCTACATGAATTTAGATGAATTTAGGAATTTATTTCATTCCATTTTGGTGATGATTCAAAAGTTATGAATAAAGGAATAGGCTAGGGTATTGAAAATGCTGGAAATTGGGATTTTTACCGAATAAGGAAAGTACGTCTTCACTTCGTAATTACGCTTTCCTTTTGGGCTGGTCGGGTTGAGAAGTTTGGCGGGTCCTCTGTCGATCGATGACACAGCCTTGCAATTCGCATGGCGCGAAGAGCGAGGCGTGCAAGCGATGGGTGGGCTCACTTTGTCGTGACTTAGCGCAGCGTGAGAGGCGATGAAGAGGTTCCATGGCGGCACACACAAGATGAGGAAGAGCTCCCGAGGCTCGCCGGCGACGGAGCATGGCCGGAGAGGCTGAATCGGTTGCATAGTGATGATCAGAAGATCATGGCGCACACGGGGAAGGTCTCTTTGGTCATCGGCGACATTGAAAATTGGTGCGCCACCGGAGAGGGGCGACGGACGCCATGGATGCCGAGCAGGAGCTGTACTCGCCGGTGGCGAAGCAGGAATTTGGGTAGGGAAAGCATCAGCATGATCTCATGACTGCGATTTTGCAATTGACCGAGCAAGAGAGTTATCGGGTTAAGTTATCACCATGCACGGCCATGGCGGAACGAAGAACTTGGTTGCGCGGCTCACCGGGGAAGGAGAGGTGGAATTGACTTCAGGGGCATATTCTAGAGGTCATGAGGATGCTTCAAATTTGTCGGTTTGGGCTAATTCGAAGTGTGGAAGAATTGCGGTGGAGTTTCTCCTTTTGCGGCCTTGCCGGTCGTGGAGAAGATGACCGGAGCTTGCACGCACGGAAGAGATTCAGAGGGGAGTTGGTTTGGATGTGCTAGTTCTCTGGAAAGTTTTCGCGTTGGTTTTTATAGATGAGGTAAGGCGGTTTGTCTCTGGCTTGGCGCGAACGAGAGAGACGGAGAGACAATGCGCCAGGTTGGGCCGTGGCAACGAACTCGTTGCTAATCTCTTGCTGTGGCAGTGTTTGGGCAGGATGCAGGTGAGCTACATCAGCTGGTCAGTGCCGACATGGTGCTGTGGTGGAGAGTTTTCTGAAGAAATCTTGCCGTGGCAAGGTTTGGGTGGCTGGCTTGCGACGGTCTGCCGACTTAGTGCCGTGGCAGGGTTTTCATGCGGGTAATCTCGCCGAGACAGAGTGCTGGCAGGCGCGGCAATGAGGAGAGGAGAAGAGGGGAAGGATCTGTCGCTTGGGCCCAGCTGGCTGTGACTGTAACCAAAGGCGGTTCACTGGTCGGCAGGGGACAGCTGGACCATCTGGGCCCACATGCAAGTGAGTGAAGGGGACAACTATGGAGAGGTTTCTGGACAGAGCTGGACTTGATCATCTCATTGAAGCCCTCAAACCAACTCAGGTTTTTATGAAACTTTTTATAGACATTGTTCAGGTGAAGATAAGGGCTCAGGAAAAGTTTTAGATAAAAAATCTTTGTAGATATTTTATTAAAATTCTGACAATGTAGTATTTCAATTTTTAGTTATTCATTTTAGATTTATTAAAGTGTCCAAATGATTTTATTTATTTTTGAAATTTTTTAGATGAATTTAAGATAATAATGCTTCTGTAAAATTTTCAAAATTTTACCGTTGATATTTAAATTTTAATAATTCGGCATTGCTATTTCTGATTTATTTACTTTTCTGCTTTTTGAATTTCTAAAATTCACTAATTTAAGTTTTAATTCTTGATATTTTTAACAGAGATATATAAGGTTGTTAGGATTTTAGGGTAAAAATCTCATGATTAGATTTTTAATATTGTTATTCATCATTTTCTTAAAATTAGAATGCATGAAAATGAGGAAAAGACATTGTTTTAAATTAAAATTTTGATTCAAATTGAAATTTGTATTTTATTGCATTTTTAAATTTCAAAAATTTTATTTTTCCTATTTTTGAATTTTTCGGGATGTTACAGCTTTACTCTCAGGTGAGAGGCTTTGTAATCCATCATCATACTCTAAAATAAAGATTAATTTCGTGCTCAAGATTTGGCTTTTGTTCTTGACCTTCCTCCTTCTTAATTCTTGATCTTTCTTGTTGGTTTCTTTTTCTCTTGATCTTGTGTTGCTAAGGATGAATGATTTATAGATATATCATTTGGAAATTATCATCCAATCATTTAGACAAGCTCACTCACAATCATTAAGAGATTTCTTAAGAAATCAGGTTTTTACTTGACAAGGAAGGATTTGAGGTAGATTGTGATCTTGTACGTTTGAGAGTAATCTCTTTAGGGTTTTTGTTTGTTGTGACATGTGAGAAACCATATAGGTCCATCTTGATTATCAAATATCTATGAGCAAGCTCAGGGCAAAGTTTTGTATTTAACTCAGTTTTGGTGCAACATTCATTAAATTCAAAAAAGGTCGAAACTTCGATGTCAACCTTGTGATTGAAGGTTGAAATAGGTTTCTAACACCCATAGGAAGGTGCATATAATGTTTTACGAGTTTTTGATCAGCTGATCAAAAGATACACTGATTTTCGTTTTTGAAGTCGTGCTGATGTGCTATTCATATGTATGTTTTTACTATTCATCGACACTACCGGGGTTATTGTAGAACGGTAGTGCCGCTATACTATTTATTCCGGTACGACCACCCATTTAACACCGGTAGTGCGCCCTAGAGGTGAAACTGTGTGAAAACTTGTTCTTCCGTGCATATTTGACCTAGTGAGGCTTTGATTGGTCCTTTTTGAGGGATAATTTTGTTGTGTGATCACTCACCTCCCTCTAATTGTCATTTCAGGTCCTTCACTAGGCTTTTATATTTTTCGCTACACTCTGTTTGGCCTTTAAGGCCTTATTGTATAAACAATGTTCCATTAATATATTTGTGATATTATGTATGGATGTGATGATAATATTGTAAATATGTGTACTTGTTACAGATTATGGGACTAGTATAGTATGCACATGCGCCCCTATGGTATTCTACGCCAGAAGGGAGGGTTTCGACATAAACAAGCCTCAAAATTTTACAACATTGGTTTGTGTAGGCAAAACTATTATATCACTAATTTTGCTAAATTTGATATTCAGATCGCTACTTATTGGACTCATCACATTTATGTGTTTTAGGATGCTTTTCCATTAGCGAGGAACCTTCATTGTATTTTTTTCTATACTTCTTTTTTATTTATGTATGAATTTCAATCTCATAGTACTGTATTTGCTACTTTAATTTAGCTCAGTCCTTTGAGCCTGCCTCTATTTTCATCCTGGCGAACATCACCATCGGACACCGCCAGAACTGGCTCCGCAAGTATGTCCCGAGGCCGGCAAACGTCTGATTGAATCTGAGCCGTCCATCGTCAAGCTACATCGACCTGCCTGAGCAGTTTGCTGTCACCATGTTTAGTTTCATGCCATTAATTGTTATTGTATGTGACTAGCCGAATCGATACGTAATGGTTGTATCCTTGATTCCATGGACAATACCTTCTTGGAAACTCTGAAGAATTGATGGAATCAAGTTGCAATATATAGGAGTATCCATCTCTTAGATCTATCTGTCGGTATGATATGTGACATGACTACTATCAACATTAATGTGCAACAATTTTTCTTAAATAAATGCATGAATTAATCGAACACGCGCGTTGGCATAACATATAAATACTCTAGTAGTACTACATGTATTTTTAGAAAACCCTGTGATTTATATTAATAACTCATGAATAAAGTACACCAGTATCTGTTAGCACTAAAATTTGGCAAGATACGTGACCAATTTGTGAAAGTGAGATAAATTTGGATATCTGGCCGACATTTGTTCAAATAAGGAGATTTATTTGTCATGAGATAGAGGCCGATACGTATCGTGGTTAGTAATGTATTGGAAAAGGATACGGTCGGTCTACACGCTATAAAAAGGAGCATGAGGCAAGCCAAATATACAACAATCAATCAAACAACTCACATCTGCTTTTATTTACTTTCTATCGACTAGGAGTATCCTTTGTAATTTAGAATCTTCCCTACAATTCTTTTTTTATCAATAAAATTGCACATCACCGATTTTGATCATCTTCGATTACGCTAGTTGCCTCAGATTTGCTTTTCTCTGATCTTGTTATGCATCGCCTTTTTCGGACAAACTGCTTGTATCAAATCATCTAATCAGCTTTAACAAGCTGTTTATGTAACACCCTGGGCACCCCGGGCCCTGAATGTTACACCCTCAAGCATCAACAACTACAAATCGCTAAGAACCAATATTCGCAAAGCAAGTGAACTACTAGGAGGTTGTCCAAAATTATTAAAAATTTCGGCAGCACCTCCTCTAAAACTAGGACATCCACTCAGCAGACAGAAAACATTGCAGTTATAAGATATCATTCTAGCAGGTCCTTAGTTAACCAATCACACATCCAATAGAAATTAATCGACTCCACCGCATAATTATTACAGGACAAGGACTCATTAAACAAAACCACAGACAACCTTTTACAAGAATTCTTCACGAGCTATTAAGATCAGAATTATGAATCATTATGATGGAACGGTGAGGATGTGAACGTGATTGTGCTACTACCCCATCCATGCATGCCGCTTCAAAACACCTACAAACATTAAATAACAAGCGTGAGTTCAAACTCAAGAAAGTACGAGAATAACAATTCCAATTTATCAGAAGTAAAACAAGAGCTTAACTATAAGAGCAAGCAATACAATTGGAACAACCACCAGAAAATTACGCGTTTATACCCATTTTAAGCAATAACTTGACCATACCCAAAATTTACCGCAATCAAGTCATCAACTTGATAATAAAACCACTCAACGTAAAAGAGGCATCACGCGGCCCTAATTCACTACGTCTTCCGACTCAACCACCCCTTGTTGCAACTCAAACCATTTTCATCGACTATATTCGAGTTCAAAACTCAAATTTCACTCCACGATATTCATACAACATAAATAGCAAAGCAAAGAAAAGAAATGCGCTAATTCATCAATTCAATTCAATCTCCCCTTTTTGGGTTGAATCCACGACTCAACCCTCAATTACCATAATCACCATCCATATGACACACCATTTATCACAACACTCATTATTAAAGATGCAATGCACATGAATGCTCATTTCCATGCACGTACCGGTACTGCCGAGTGCCCACCCGTCGGTGTGCACCCTCACGTCCCTTCCATCCCGCAGATGGAAGGTGCCTACTCTTACTATCTCGCTCCCATTCACCTCGATGAATGGGACTACGAGGTAGGACTTTCGTATTCACTACGTGTGAACACAGGGCCCGCATCAGAATGGGTCGCCTCTTCCATTATGAATGCACAAATGCAATTTTTCATGAATGAAATGCAACTTTTCATTCAATGCCAACACTAACATACCATAACCATATACATACACATAGGCAATTCTCACATATACTATCTTTATAAATGACTTAACCGTTGGAACCAAACTCAGGTTAGCCCCAAACACTCAAACAACATACTCGCTATAATCAACCTTACTAAAAACTCGGTCTCAAATAGAGTTCATCTAATTAACAGAGCAACAATTAAATTAAGAAGCACCACATATGAACACACATCCACACTCAATAACACAGTGTACTTGCATCCCTTAACCTTTTAATCATCATAAATATTTTCATAAGATGAAGCACCTTCTAGCTATATTCAAGCAAAACTTACCTCTTGCGTATTCATCGGCAATTACGTACGCTAAGAGCAAACAATCGATTAATCCTCCTAGCCACAATCTAGGGGATGCACTTGCCTTTTTACCGACGAAGAATGGAGTGGCATACGGCCGAGGCCACTCCCGACAGAACATTCTCTGCAATTAGACAATAATCATCCAACTCAACTTTATGCACACTCGAAACAAGCAACAAAAAGAAAACAACTCATTTGCATATCTGACTTCTTCAAAAACTAATGTCCATGCATAAGCTAAAGACATATCAGTATTCCAGATCTAACTAAAGTGCCAACAATTATCTTTCATAAACCATAGTAGCAGCAGATTTGCTTGAAACAACAGGAGACACAATCCTCTCACCAACAAATGGAAAATGCAACCATGACTAACATACGGATATCTGATTGACAAACATGACCAAACTACAGTTTACCTTGGGGAAAATAGACTACTCATACCAAATCAACCTCAGAATAACAGTAGTATATAAATGTACCTAGATGAATGAACTCAAGTAACCAAGACCTAACCAGCCCAATCAGGTACCAATTGCCACAACCAAATCCATAATCATGCATTACCTGATATCTACTTACTACTTAGCAAACCATATTTCCCACAGAGTTTTACCTCTTGGTCAAAGATCTACTAACACATGCTCAGCTACCTGAAATATGTACCCCCTTTTGGCAAATGATTAACATAAACAATTCAAAACGAAAATAGACTGTTTCTAATATGCCAACTAACGTGAATAAGATCAAAACAAGACTAGCACTCCATACTTTCCACATTGTTTAGCAATATCAGATTAACGCTTGGCAAAACACCCATCCAAACTCTTTTCCGATGGCACTTTCTATAACAATAGCTCTTGGGTGTACAACCATAAATCAAGTAAGCAAAACTCGAGCACATGCAAGTACTTCGAAAATGATCAGAAGCATCAGCTGATTAGAAGCATCATACACAAATACATATATAGTCCAATGATCTTCAAAAGAACATGATAACATGGCATCAACGACAATTAATCCTAGCCAAATATTAGTAAACTTGGGAGCATGGTATCGGTTCTAGCATTTCAAAGCCCATCTCTCAACCTTGCACTCTTCACTCACTGCGATACCACAACCTAAACCTTCTAGGCATTTCATCGAACACCTAGTGAGCAAAGGAAAAACTAAGCTAATATACCTCAAAGAGATTTTTCCATGGAGGGAAGAGGGAGGTGGGGGAAGGAGGCTGTGGCTTGGGGCACCACGAGGCATGATGGCCGGGAAGGCCGAGGAGGCGTCCAGACGGCAATGGCGCAATGAAGCCGGAGGCATGCGACACTGCCCGGCAGAGCCTGAGCTCAAGGCAGGTGGAGGGCGTCTGAGGGCGGGCGAGGTGAGGGGAGACCGAGCAGTGGCCGAGGTGGCGGGCTTCGCGGTAGGCAAGCGGCCGGGAGGCACGGGCCGAGGCGGAGGCCTTGTGCAGCGCAAGGCCAGAGGAGTGTGGTGACGCCACGGGCTGGGCACACGGGCGGAGGAGCAGTATGCTGGCAAGGTGCTACTGGGCCGGGAGGCGACACAGGCGTGAGTAAGTGGCATCGGGAGCTGTCCCTTTTTTTTCTCAGCTAGGGTTTCCTCCTGATTGCTCCCTTCCTTTTTATACTCCATCAAAGGGGGCTAATAACCAAAAGGCTAGGGGGGAATGTAAATAACACCACCCAACAATTCTAAAGACCACAAACTCTGGTGGAACATTTTGCTGTATTACAGTTTAGATTTATTGTTACATGCGATTTAATTAGCTAAATAGCTGTTTAGATCATATCTTTATCGAAAATCTAATCGGCTAAAATAGTTATTTAGATCTTAATCTTTTCAGCTGATCATAATACTGCCATAGGATCCTCGTGCAAGTGGGATTGCATATTATCAAGCATATATCGATGCCCCTAAGTTGGATTTGCAAGCCAACTTAATCCCATTGGCTCTGTTTTACATCTAACCGCAATCGGTTTTGTAGCTATTGAAAACCCTATACGTACACAACACAAAGCCGATTCTGTAGAGGAATCCGGTCCCATACAAGGTTGTGACCTACTTGGACCCCTTTGTTCCCGTACTAGAACCAATGACTAGGAGGCCACATGTAGGTTATGACAAACTTCATTAGCTTCCATCAACTCAGACGACATATCACCTGAGCCTATGCTGGGGGTAGCATGCCAGTTATGACTGAAATTGGCAAGCCCCTAACCCATCATCAGCCAATGCAGCAACTTGGGCCGACCAAATAGCCATGGTGTTACGGGATCAATTTAGCATTCAACCGAAGGGAAGGAAAACTGGCTATCGAAAGTCGTATCCTGGTTACATTGATCGGATTTTGTACCCTAATAATTTTAAGGTCCCAAATTTTGCCAAGTTTTCAGGAGATGATTCCACCACCACCTTTCATTGCACAATACAGTGAGGTAGAACACTCCAATGGGTTAAGGGTAAAATTGTTCTCATTGTCATTTTTGGGGGCAACTTTTATATGGTTCACAATCTTACCTTCAAATTCGGTCAATTCATGGACTAGTTTAGAAAGCTGATTCCATGAATACTTTTTCTGTAGAAGTGTAGAACTTAGCATTTCATATTTGAGTTCTATCCGATAGAAATTCAGAGAATCGATCAATGATTATATTAAAAGATATAGGAAAATTAGAAATCAGTGTTTTAATGTCACTTTGCCTGATAATCAACTAGCCGATTTGGCCTTCCAGGGGTTGGTACCATAGTTGAAGAAAAAATTTAGTGGGCAGGAGTTTACCAATTTAATTCATCTTCTACTCAGGTATCGACTCAAGAGAGCTGTTTCATCAATAATAGAGGCTATAGGGACAAATTCAAAAATAATAATAACAAAAATAAAGATAAGGCCAAAGTTAACCTCATCAAATATGGTTCAAGCGATTCATCGAAAGATGACGAGGCTGAAATAAATATAGCCAAATGAGTTAAAGGATCTAAAAAATCTTTAGGCTATTTGTGGTTTAAGCCGACCAAGAATCGGTCGAAAGGAAAGTATGCTTCTGATGTCTCGAAGTGTGATCGTATTTTTGATCTACTGCTACAAGAAAAGATAATACGGTTGCCTGAGAGGCATGTAATACCATCAATTGATGAAATTAAAAAGTGAAGGTACTGCAAATAGCATCATTTTTTCTCATAACACTAATGATTGCAATAATTTTCGACAACAAATATAATCGGCTATAGAAGACGGCCGACAAAAATTGGCAGGAGAGCCAACGATGCAACTGGATGCTAATATCTTCCTGATCAACATGGTACACTGCTCTGAAAAGAAAACAGAGCCGACACAAGGTGTGGGCCTAAAAGTGTGTGCCAAGTTGACATACAGTCGAGTTCTAGCAGCAAGGAAACCTTAAAAATTATGGTCATCTCTATTCAAATAGAAACTAACCGTGAAGGGAAGAATTTAAGAACCATCAAGCCAAAAGGAAACTTGTAAGTCGGCAAGTGGTATAAGGTTGAAATGGCATGGCCTCCATGAAAGCTGATATGTAAGTCGAAACCGACCTTCACCTAGTTATTAGAAAAAATACGAAAGGAGAAATGACAGGCCACAATATCCTGCTCGTTAGCCAGATAACATGTATTGGCCTGATAACCTTGACAGAACTCACCAACAATGCCTATTTTGGCAATTCTTTTGGGAGAGGGGTTAGCCTTGCTGTTACCATACACCTACCCGATGGAGCATTAACCACGCCAAGATGACCTACAACAAAGACAGAATATCTGAGCCAAAAAAGAACCATCGAGGTGAAGGGATTAACAAGAGATCAATCCATGAAAGAATTTCTAGGCCGATCCAGGAGCAAAAGCATCCAGATGAGGGGTCAAGTTCTAAGACCAAAGTCAACTTGGCAGGGAAGATACTTGAGCCAATCAAACTTAAACCCAAATGGTGTCCTCTAAGTTTAAGCTGATCTCAACGAAGAAGACATCAACGCTTGAGGACCTAGGAGATGAGGGAGGCTGAGCAAGAAAATCAAAGAGATGAAACCTTTAGTGAGCTCTGGCCGATGAAAATCGCTAGAAAGGAGCAGAGAAGGAAGGAATCAGCTGAACATGAGTTTGATTTAGCCGATGATCTAGATTCCCTAGTGGTTCACAATGACTCTCCACCTCTAATGGGTATCAATATGGTATTCACATTACTTGCTAAATATAGAATGAGCATTGCATCGGCAAAAGAAGCTTTTGCTCAATTATGATTGAGTGCTCAAGATGCAATTTGTGAAAAGCCTCAAGATGATCATTAGCATCTAAAGCCATTATATTTAATAGGTCATATTAATGGCAAACCGATATCAAGGATGCTAGTCGATGGATGAGCAATTGTCAACCTGATGCCTTACATTATGTGTAAAAAGTTGGGTAAGTCCAATGAAAATCCTATTAAAACTAGTATGGTTTTAAATAACTTTATAGGCGATCCTACTAAAACAAAAAGGGTAATGGTAACGGAGTTCACAATCAACAGTAAAATTTTGCCGATCACCTTTTTTGTGGTCGACGCTAAAGGCAATTGCAGTGTTTTATTGGGGCAAGATTAGATTCATGCTAATTGTTGTATCCCATCAGTCATGCATCAAATGCTTGTTCAACAGAATGGGGGTGAAGTCGAGGTGGTTAAAGCCGACACATCAGCTCATATCGCTATGACCAGTTCATATACGAATTGGCAATATGATGAGGCTGAATACATATCAGAAAAGTCCTTGATGATAGCGATTTTATCTACCTCAACAAGACTAACCTTCTCCCAATCAATGTAAAGCCCAACACGCTTGATTGGGTAGGTGAGATTTTGCGTCGATGGATACCAAATCGGCTGTAAAGGCTTTACAAGATAAAATGTGAAGCTCTCAGCAAACAACGGATAGCTATAAGGTCATTGAAAACTTTCAAGAAATCAAGCAATTAGGCTAGGGTTTCACGTCAATTGATTTGCTAGATGAAGTCGACATAGGTGATAGAGATAAAGAAAAACCAACTTTCATTAGTTCAAAATTAGCAACAGATTATATAGAAAAGTTGGTAAAGCTTTTGAAAATTATAAAGATTGTTTTGCTTAGAAATATCATGACATGCCTGGTTTGAGCCAGCAGCTAGTGAACATCAGCTACTGATAAAGTTGGGCTATAGGCCATTTAAACAGTCTCGTAGATAATTTAATCTGACCATGTATAATACAATAAAAGAAGAGATTGAGTTATTATTAGAGGCTAAGTTTATCAGGCCTTGCCGATATTCTGAGTGGGTTTCCAATATTGTTCCAATTATGATGAAAAATGGTAAACTTAGATTGTGTGTCGATTTCAAATATTTAAATAAGGCCACACCTAAAGATGAGTAGCTAATGCTTATAGCCAATATGTTAATTGATACTGCATCGAGGAATAAGATTATTAGTTTTCTTGATGGTAATACTGGGTATAATAAAATATTCATGGCAGAAGCCGATATCCCTAAGGTAACTTTTAGGTGCCCTAGTGTTCTAGGTTTATTTGAATGGGTTGTGATGACATTCGGTTGGAAAATATTGGTGCAACATATCAATATGCTATGAATTTGATTTTTCATGATTTAATCAACTATATTGTGGAAATCTACATCGATGATAGAAAGATTATCAGCATCTAGCTAATTTAGAAACAATGTTGCAAGGGCACATGGTTTGAAGATGAAACCGTACAAGTGTACTTTTAGTGTATCAGCTAGGCAATTTTTGGGTTATGTGATTCATTAGAGAGGGATTGAAGTCAATCAAGAAAGGGTCAAAGCTATTGCCGATACTAAGCTACTAGCTTGCCAAAAGGATTTGAAGAAGTTGATCAGCAACATTAATTATTTACGATATTTTATTTCAAATTTGTCTAGCCGAATTAGTTCATTTACCCCATTGCTGAGAGTAAAAGAAAGTCAAGAATTTGTTTGGGGAAACAATCAACAGAAAGCTTTTGGATATGTTTGTCCAAACCTCCAGTTTTAGCAACGCCTCAAAAAGTCATACCATTTAAATTATATATATTAGCTGAAGAAGCGACAATTGGAGCTATTTTGGCACAAAAAATTAATGGCAAAGAATGGATTATTTTCTACTTGAGCCAATGGTTGATTGATGCAAAAACTAGGTACCTTTTGTAGAAAAACTCTAGTTGTTGTTATATTTTGCTTGCACCAAGTTACGACATTATATTTTAGCATCAGCTTGTAAAGTTATTTGTAAAACTGATGTTATAAAGTATATGTTATCGGCTCCAATCTTACGAGGTCAACTTGGCAAATGGGTATACACGCTCATCGAGTTCAACCTAACATATGAATCGGCTAAGGCCATCAAGGGTCAGGTAATTGCTGATTTTATAACGGGATATGATACCGATATGAATACTGATATGGTATCTGTTGCCCCTTGGCAACTATTTTTTTATATATCCGTATGCCGAGAGGGTGATGGTATTAGAATAATTTTGATTTCACCAAAAGAGTACAGTTTTGAGTTTGTATTCAAGCTAAATTGCAAATGCTCTAATAATCAAGCCAAATATAAAGTATTGATTAAAGGCCTACCATTACTCAACAATATTAGAGACAACTCTGTTGAGGTTTATGGTGATTCTTTGTTGGCGATGTAGCAGATTAAGGGATAATATAATTGCTATGATAAAATTCTGGTCAAATATTTAGAGCAATACCTTAATTTAATTGGCTCATTCACCTCTTTTTCAATTTGCCACATTCCTTGTGAGATGAACGGTAAGGCCAACTTGTTAGCTCAACAGGCATTGGGCTATAAAGTATTTGGCCGATTAGAAAATTGTGAGTAGGTAGAGAAAATGGTCATGTGTATCGGTATAAATGATTGAAGGACAAAAATAATTGATTATTCGACCGATCCTTCAAGGCCGACAGATTGGAAAATTAAGTGACAAGCCCTAAAATACATTTTACTTGACGATATACTCTATTTTTGGACTTTGGAGGGTTTATTGTTAAGGTGTCTTGGGACCAAAGAGGCTATAGTAGCGATGGGTAAGGTGCATGAAGGTATTTGTGGAACCCATCAATAAGCTCACAACATGAAATGGCTATTAAGGCAAACTGGATATTTCTAGCCGATAATGTTGGTGAATTGTTTTAAATATTATAAAGGATGCCAGACTTGTTAAAAATTTAGCAATTTACAATTATCCCTAGCATCAGCTTTACACCCAATTATCAAGTCTTAGTTGTTTAGAGGATAGGGGATAGATGTACTCGAACAAATATATCCTACGTCGACTAAAGGCCATAAATATATTTTGGCTACGACCGATTATTTTTCTAAGTGAATTGAGCCTATACCATTGAAAAAGGTTATGAGCATCAAAGCTATTGGATTTGTTACAAAACAAATTGTCCATTGTTTGGAATTCCCTAAACTATTACAACTGATCAAGGCGTAGTATTTATATCTGATGAGCTTCAAGGTTTTGCATGAAGTTTGGGTATAAAATTATTAAATTCATCGCTTTATTACGTGCAAGCCAACGGTCAAGCCGACTCGTCAAATAAAGTATTGATCAAGTTGATTAAAAGAAAAATTAAAGAAAACCAAGAAATTAGCATGTGACATTATTGGAATCTTTATAGGCCTATCGGATTACTTGCCATGATGCAACAAAACTTTCACCTTATCAGTTGGTTTATGGACAAGAGGCAGTGTTGTCTATGGAGATCAATATTGACTCGATAGTAATAGCTAGGCAAAATGGCCAATCGGCTTAAGATTACAAAGATTTGATGGTCGATAGCATGGTCAACTTGGAAGAATTATGACTACATATATTGGATTGGCTAAAAATGAATAAGGCAAGAGTTGCAAGGGCTTATAATAAGAAGGTATTGCCAAAATCATTCCACGTAGCCGATCTAGTCTAAAAAACTATATTGCTTGTCGGCTGTAGGAATAACTAATTTGGTAAATGGTCTCCAACATGGGAAGGGCCATATAAAATATATCGGCGTGTGGATGGTAATTCCTATATTTTGGAAACACTGGAATGGGTTGTATTTTCTAAAGCAATCAGTGGCAAATACTTGAAAAAGTATCACCTAAGTATTTGGATTGGATCTTAATCAGCAAAAAATGAATATCAATTGTGAAAAGCCAAATTAACTTGTTGTAGTTAATTCTGGCTATGAACTTTAGCAATTAATAAATCATAGCCGATGAAGACTACTACACTTGGTAACAGGAAATTAGAATTGAAACATAAATTGGTTAAATAGATGACTATAAATATTCTTACATTCATAAAAAATTGTTTCAAAACATCAAGGCATTGCAGACATTCATAAAGTTGGGCCGATAAAATTCAGAGCATCAGATATCCTAGACAAGGCAAAACAGAGTGACCATTACATTGGTGATGATTCTCTGGATGTCTTCAAGAATTTTCTGATCAGCTTCCTGACTTCTAGGCACCATAGCAACTTTGGCTGATTGTTCCTTAACAGCTGCAACTGCTGAGGCTGTGGAAGTTTTCTGGGCCTTGATAATCGATGAAGCATTTCCATATATTGCTGACCATCAGCCAGTTAGGCATTCACTTTGATCAGCTCTTCCTCTAAGGACTTTTTGGCCAACTCCAGATTGGAATAAGAAATCTTGATGTCCTTAAGGTCTTTGATGTCTTCATCGTATTTTGCCTTCTTTGCTTTAGCATCAACTACCAGTTTGTTAAGAAGTTTTTTATCCTTCTACTGAGCCAACTGTAGCTCTAATCTCGCCTTAGCCGCTTGGACTGATTCTTTCTTATCATCAAGAAAGCAAACATCAAGTAGCACAGCCGTCGTCGCATCACAGAGCCCAGCCTTTACTGCTTCCATTGCATCACGGATCGGCTAAACATTGTCCAGGAGTATGTTTGATGGCGTGTGCAACAGATCAAAGAAATGCTTTAACTTATCTTTCATAGTGGGGGGTCGATGCCACTTGTGCCAATGCCTCTTTGGACAAAATTCAAGTTAGTATAGCTGAAACTAGTATCGCTACTAGAGCTAGAGCTACTACTATCGGAGTTAGTGTGTACCGTCAGCTCAGGAGGGAGGCTTGGAAAGAAATCAGATACTATAGCTGATATGGTGCACTCTTCTAGAAATAGGGCGGCATTGATAGCTAACCACAGGTAATGAAACCCCCCACTCACCAAGTTAGTAGAAGGAAATGTGACAAAGTTTGGACTTAGAGGTCATTAGCCATATGAAGATCAATTTAGACGCTGAACTGTAACGGATCCTATCCCTTGGTCGAAGTTGATCAAAAAGTTGGAAGTTTGGGGGAACTTGTTTGAAGCCAACATGCATGGAGAGAGCAAGATCTTGAATAATTATGAAGTTTCATCATTCATGTCATCACTATCAGTTGATAAGTGCAAAAAAGATGGGCAAGGGAAATAATCAGTGTAGTTGAAAAAAACCTTGTTTGAAAATCTTCATTATCAAGCTGAAAAAAGAAGGCTAAATACTTTCTGGCTTCGATAGGGTGATCTTGGTTTCATTGCTAGAGCAGAGAATATACCTTTCACCAAATGATCAGCTATTTCTGTATTCAATCTCTTGGTCTTCTAGGGTATCTTCACTAGGGAAAGGAGTCATGATAGCTGCGTCAATTTTGAATGATCAGCTAAATACGTTGTATAACCAAGTCTGAATAAACTAGAGAGCTATGTCTATGTTACCAACTGTATACTAGCCTAAACCAGTAAAAAGCCGACTGCGGATTATATACATCATTTCGTACATAGCCCCTAAGAACATCTTTCCTAGGGCTAGTCGATGTCCCTCTACAAGTTGCTCAGCTACCACTTGATAGGTCTGATTTGGGCCAAGAGCAGCACCACAGAACAGAAATCGGTCAAGCCACATATTAAAAAAGGTTATATGTTCTTTATCAGAAATTGGGCCAATTCCTTTGTTATCACTGATGCACTTATACCAGCCTTCCCCCTTGGTATAAACTAGCTTGTATTGAGGCTTAACGCTGAAAGCCAATACTTGATTGCCATCAGGCCTTAAACAGCAAAGTTATGCTACATCTAGAAGTGTTGGGCTGATCGAGCCCGTCCTAAACATAAAGGTATTGTGAGTGTCTGACCAAAAGTAGCATGCCGTGGCCACTAAGGGCTCATTGGCTTTAGCGTCAGCTAAAGATAAGGGGAGACATTCTGAAATCCCCATTTGCTCCCATTTAGGCATCTTTTGTGACGCTAGCCAATTGTATCTATTCCGCCACCCTTTCAAAGTCATCGACCAAGCTCTAAAACTCTTGCTCCATCCTTGGATGTTATACTCAGGAGCATGCAATTGGAGCCTAGGGATATCTTATTCTATTATAGCCGATGGATCTAGATCTCCTACTGAGCTTAAGTAAAATCTATCTTCACAATCGGGCACAAGGATGAGTACTTTTTGTGTATCCATCATTTTTAAGTTGACAGATTTGATGAAGCCGATGAGGCGATGAAGAGTTGATCGAGGGGAGTTGGAGTTGACAAGAAATACTTTGCAAGCCGATGATAAGGGAGTCTCGAGTTAAGAGATTTGAAAATGACAGAAGTGAATGGTGGTATTTAAGGGGTGTTTAGCACAGCTCCAGCTCCACCACAATCCGTGGAGTTGGTGGAGCAGGGTATTCCTAGCTCCAAAAATTTATAGAGCTGGAGCTGTGGGTATATTAAGAGTGTTTAAGTGGGTCATCTTGTTTACATTTTAGACTAAAAATATAAACTTAATTCACTTTATTTTAGCCTACAAGCTCCAGATCTGAGGTGCAGCTACGATTTAGAGCTTTGCCAAACAGGCCTTATAGGGGGTAAATCTGGTGGCATTGGTGAGTAATTTCTTCAAACTTTTTGGAGCAGTTAGGTAAAAAGTGGTGCGTTCACATGTTTTATTGTGCAATAAATGGAGCAATTACCAAAGAACGGTGGGAGAAATAATGGGATAGTCATGGTTAAAGCCAATGATTGTTGAGCTGATGGGTAGGATTTTTGGCAGATTAACATCTCCTAAAAATAGGGGGCATATGTTAGCACCAAAATTTAGCAAGATACGTGACCGATTTGTGAAACTAAGATAAAATTGGATATCTAGCTGACATTGGTTCAAATAAGAAGATTTATTTGTATGAGATAGAGGCCAATACAGATTGGTGTTGATAACACATCGAAAAAGGATACAATCGACCTACACGCTGTAAAAAGGAGCATGAGGCAAGCCAAACATACAAAAATCAATCAAATAAGTCGCATCTACTTTTTTTTTACTTTTCATCGACTAGGAGTAGCCTTTGTAAGTTAGGATCTTCCCTGTAATTCTTTTTTATCAATAAAGTTATGCATCGCCGATTTTGATCATCTTCGATTACGCTAGTTATCTCAAGTTTGCTTTTCTCTGATCTTATTGTGCATCACCTTTTTTGGAAAAAAAAACTATCTTTATCAAATCATCTAATCATCTTTAACAAGCTGTTTAGATTTATCATTTTGTATGATTTAATCGGCTAAATAGCTATTTAGAACATATCTTTATTAAAAACCTAATTGACTGAAATAGCTGTTTGATTTTAATCTTTCTTGCTGATTACAGAATCAAATCGACTAGCACGCTGTGAACTAAATTAAATCTAGTGTTTGCTTGTGTTTACTATCAATCCTTCGTCACATTTTTCGATACCAACAGTACCGAACTTTGATATTGAATATTCTAGATGAACAATATGCTACCGTCAAGTCCCTGAGTGGCTGAGTCGATGAACTTGCTGGACTTCTTTATTTTCCCTCACTATAGATTATGTATGGTGTATCAATAGTGTCATAATTGCCAACAACACAGCAGCAAAAAGTAGATTATCAGCGATATCCGTTGATGTGCAGTACCTACGCCTTGGTAGCGGCGTTTTTCGTTGGAAGAAAATCAGAGGGAATTTATTTGCACCCAACTCTGCCCAATGTTGATCTCTGGCGAAGGCACGCAACACCATCGTAGTCCGGATGGATTGGTTTGATAAAACCCATGAAGGGTAAAGAAAGTTCGGCCAAGAACTCACTAGAGAAGAACCAAACTAGAAAATTGATCTAACAAGAAGAAAAAAAAACTAAAGAAAACTAAAATTACTTCTGGAAATCAACGAGGCTCCGGCCGTGTAAAATTACTTCTGGAAATCAACGAGGCTCCACCCCTCAACACGGGCGAAAAGACCAGAAGATGAGAGAGGGGCCGACGATGAACCGATGGAGTCGCGCCCGGCGGCCAGGCGGCACTCGGCAGCGGCGATTCCAGCTGATATCAACTTACCTAGCTCCTCGTAGTGTATGTTGTTAGAAGTCCGAATAACTCATCAATTTCTCCCCGGTGTTTTCCTGTTGACGAGGCCCAGTTTGTGTACGATACAAGGCCCAGCAAACTGCCAGGCTAGCGAAGCGCTGTAGCTAATATGACAAGTGGCTTTTTTTTTTTTAGTTTTGTATTTTGCTTTGCCTCATGCCTCGTAAGATTACCATCACCACCACCACCCTGAGTCTGACATGCATGCCCATCAGTTGATCCCTTCGCTTTGGAAGGGGCTCACTAGCCAAAGACAATGCTTCCTTGCTTCATTATAGATTATTGTATGTCATATATCTTTATTCCTATAAAAAGGAGTTGATCGCTGTGAACCTACTTTCTACCTGATTCACAACCTCTCAGTTATGAACCTCTCCACCAAATTCATAACTATTTCTCAGATAGAAATCACTTTCACCAGAGAACTGATTCTTTAGAGAATCAGGAGCTGAACCTGGAGAATCAGAATCTAGAGCTTTACCAAACAGGCCCTTCGTGTTAGCAATCTTCCCGTACATCGGATAACTGTTTAAATGGTCATGAAAAATTCCCAAAAAAATGGATAGATAAGATGTAATATAGTATATCATGCCACAAAATTTCAAATCTAAATTGATCTATATATTGCAAAACAAAAAGAAAAATTAAGTTGAAGGAGTAGGTTTGACTAAATACTTTTAGTTGGAAATTGAAAATCGAGGCTGTTACAACGACACCACGCAATTGCGTTAGCAAATCGGCTAGTTACTGAAAAAACAATATATGGTACAACCTCAAAATTAACCTTCATATATAGGGCATGTACTGATGTACGGCCTACTGTTGAGCGATTGATATATCAAAACACAACCATACATGTATGCATATAGGATACATCATCGAGTTGCCACAAATTATAAATATAGAGTTGCCACAAATTAAACAACAAAGTCAAATTAATTATACACCATCGATCAGTTTTGACTTAATTGCTGAGCAAAATTTTGGCCTTGGTATATGCTTTGCTCATATGCATGCATATATAATACGAGCGATCGAGCCATATCATATAGCAAGCATTTCTTAAGCAGCACTCAGCCCCTCAGGTGTAGTTTTGGATTATACTGGAGAGGGAAGAGTATGTCCCCACGCAGGCGCAGCAAACCCCTACGATGATGATGAATGAGCAAGCCGCAATCTGTAAAATACTAGTTTTCGTTAAACCCATTTTTCATATAATCATCATATTTATGCATATTTTACTTGGGATATCATGAAAATATAGCTACTTAATCTTTCTACTTAATTAATCATAAACGAGTGCAGCATTGGAAATATTTCAATATTTTTGTACCTGATGCCAAGTCACCTTTCTCTTAAGGATGGCCAAAAAGCAGGCACAAGGTAGAATGTAGGTCTGAAATGAAGACATATTTTAGCCTAACCAATTAATGACCGAGGAATCATTAACATCTGAGGTAAACATGGTAAACTTACCACAAGCATGGTGAGTAAAGAACCAACCAGAGCCATCACAAGTCCTGTCAAAGCTCAAAAAACAGAGGTTCATAGATGGTGGCCAGCATGATTGAATCTTATGCTACTATTCAAGATGTCCATGACCAGTATATCTAATGAAAGGAACTTACCAAAGAATGGAACGGATAGAGCAATGAGGAGGGTTGAGACCACCAGGGCTGATCTAAGCATGATTATGTTCAAGTACTTCTGCTGATTTCGTGGCAGCAACTCTTCCAAACTCATAGCCAATGGGGTTATGGTTAATGCATATGTGATTATTTGTTAAGGACATTGTAGAAGAACAATACAGACAATAGTTTGGGAACATAATAAAGCATGTACTCAAAAATAAAGAATAAGCGTGAATTTTAGAACAGCTTAGACAAGATGGTCAGCTGAGATTAAACCAATTCCTAGTCCATCCTTGTTTTGATCCAGCCAACTATAGACGCTTTGAAACTTGTGCTCATTTTATTGTGCGAATAGCTATGGCAACTCAATTCCTCTATGCTTTGTTTTGAGATTAATCACTTTTCAAGAAAATAACTGACGCACCAAGGATATTTGGTTATTGGATTTGCCACCTGCAGCAAAAGTTAAGAGCTAAGAATTATCAACAGAATTAAGTATGGAAGCACCAAAAGTAATTATAGAAGAGAACTACTCCAATCAGATGAAAGATTCCAATAACACCAGTTTCGGCTAGTCTTTATCATGGTATAACTGTAAGTTGTATATGCTTAAAACTTTTGCTAATTTACATGGAAATGGCTCATACCCTTTTTATAATTGTATTGTGCAGTGCAGAAAAAGGAAATTTGAAAGAGTTTAGACAACACTTACTGTAGTCCAAACGGCAATCTTTGAAACCAACAAATTCTCTGGTAAGTTGAGTGTGAACTGAGACTCTGTGGATTCACCAAACATTTTATATCCAATCACTGCAGCACCAGCGAACAAAACGGTAGACAACCCGATGCTTACAAATAACATAAACTAAATGTGAGTGCATGCACTTCCCAAAAGTTTATGGAATATTAACTATATATGGGCTGTTCCAAGGTTGCTAATTACCAAGTGAAGAGCATTGAAGGGAACTGGTTGCGATTCTTCAGAGAAGAATAGATGTTTGGGAATACTCCGTGGCCTGAGTAGCAGTAACCATACAATCCAATTGCAATTGGAATTCCAGGGAGGTTTAGAGCAGTCCCTTTGTTCTCAAAGCCAACATGATCAACAACCCCAACCCAGAACAGGCAGATGACTACAAGGATTGATGCAATAACGCCTCCAGCTGCAAACACAACTGCATCATGAGAATTGATGCATGATACAACATATGGTACAGGGTACAAATGAACTACATTTAGAGCATACACACATGTTCCTTCTTTTTAAAAAAATGTGTAAGTTGTTTAAATAAACCTAGGTCCAGAGAGATGAAAATAGAAGCAACAAGCAAATGCAAACCTGAAAGATAGCTCAGACAGCTGAGGTCACGGAGCCAAGTGGTTGGCATGACAATGATAGTGGTCAAGATTGCAAAGAACACATGAGAGTTCATTGTCAAGCTCCCAATGGACAAGTGTACATTGGGGAATAACTGACAAATTGTCACTCTCCAGTATCAAATACTCAATGCAACAGGCCTGCGACAAACATTAGGATCAATTAGAAAGTTGCAGACGTTATTTGTAACCATCTCACAGTAAAAGTTCCAGCATCAAGTGGTTGTTGATACAGATATTTTGACTCTGGTCTAAGCCTAGCAGTTTCAACTTAATATCAAGCATATATGCTAGTGCCAATATGTGTGTGAGCTCATGTGTGCGTTGGAGTTGTGAACTTATTTTGTGGTGGCACTGAAAATATCAGAGCCATGTGTGTGCTTCTGTGTTTTGTTTAGGATATACTAGTGGTCGTTGCAGATTGCTCTAATACATTGCCTGGCCTAGCAATCTATATAAATCTCTATTGTTGGAGAGGTACGGCAGCCAGCCGCCCTCCCTGCCGCTTCACGCTGTTCACTGTAGTTTCTACAGTGCAGTGCTACATAGCCTCATAAATTTATTTTGCATCATATTTCACAAATGGCGCTTAGCTCACATGGCAGAGGGCTTGCAGTGCATGCGTGAGGTCTCGAGTTCAAATCCCGTCAAAAGCAATTTTTTCAGATTTTTTTTGCATCAAATTTGCTCATTTAATTGGGCTATTAAATCATGTTGTAAATTTTTTAAACTTTTTGAATTTTTTCAGATTTTTTTTGCATCAAATTTGCTCATTTAATTGGGCTATTAAATCACGTTGTAAAATTTTTAAACTTTTTGAGAAGGGTCCTCAGAGCATGCCTAACCTATCATAAAATATTCAGATCATGATCAAACTACTGCGATTTTTAAAAATTCTAACAATGCTACTAATACATTTAAAGCAACTTTACTGATTTAATTAAAATACAAAATTTTTAAATTCTTAAAAAAATTTGAGAATGGTCCTAAGAGCATGCCTACGCTACTGTAAAAATTTCAAATCAAGATCAAACTTTTGTGATTTTTAAAAAATCTGACAATGCTGCTAATACATTTAAAGCAACTTCACTGATTCAATTAAGCTACTAAATATGTATTTTTTTTAAATGTGAGAAGGGTCCTAAGAGCATGGCTAAGCTACTGTAAAAAAAAATCGATTTCTATTTTCAAAACCTTTTAAAGGAATATTCTTAAAAACTTTGAAAGAAATATTTTTTTAAAAAACAGCACATTCTGTTTTTTTTTGGAGGTATCCCAAAAAAATTTCCTCTATCTGTTAAAATCTCTGTCTATCTCAACAATTCCTTCCACCCATAACAACACACGGCCCACTGCGCATCTAGTTTTGATTGAATGTAAGGGCTCTGATGAAACGATTGGTTGGTAATAAGTACTTACATACAGTTCCACATACAGGATTATCTGCAGATAGTGAAGCCACAAAGAAGGAAAAAAGTAAGTTAGCAAAACAGCATCTCTTGATTGGACATTACACTGAAACGTGCACAAACTGAAGCGCAGTTGAACATGTAATCATCTAGAGGAAATTTTACCGAGATGGCTATACGACCAGAGGTGCCAAAGGCGGCATGACCAATGTCTGGGTATGTCTCAAGACCCTCCTTGCTGTCCAGGCAATGGCGCAGGAGCACACCGGTGTACCATGCGAGCAGAGCAAATAAACAGAGTATCATCAGTCCAAGCCAGCCCCCTTGCTTAATGGCATAAGGCGTTGATAGGATTCCCACACCACATAGAACATTTATTCCTGCAGACAAAACATATGAGTACTGATTACTGAACTAAATAGCAAGAGTGTTTTACCATCAAGAGTCCCAAGACATATCCATGATGTAGAAGTCATTTGCATGTTTAATAAACATTTTTTGAAGGATTCAATCTCAATAAACATTACTAAAGAATTTCAAACTAGACCTTCAAAATAAAAGTTCTATTGCTTGTGACTATTACAAATAAAACTGAAATAAACTACACATGTTAAAGCTTCACAGTTAACTTCTTGGGTTAAGAAAAAGATAAAAACTATGTTGATAAATTATTATTTCTACATCCAATAATTCGATATATGATTGGTTTGTCCTCAAGCAAAACAACAGCCTGCAGAGTGCAGATCTATTTTGTGTGACCACTGTCACATGGTTGTGCTGTCTCATCAGCCATGTGATGTCCCTATCATATTGAGAACAAGAAGAAAAGTCGAACTGGTGGACCTGTGATGCGGCATATCAACAAAGAGAATAGACCATAATCAAGGAAACATAATTAATCATTTTCTGTACTTGATGCTTTGTCCTTAAACTGCTAACCAAATTAAGTAGAGCTGATCCAAACAAATGTTGCCCCTTAAACACATCTCATTTTTTTTCGATAAAGGAAGCTTTTATTAATCTTAGTAAATTACATCAAAGTGATACAATTATACTAAGAAGATTCCCGGCCTCTACACATCTCATGGCAGGACTAACTAATGGTTTGGGCCATGCTTTTGTGCTATACTGCTATATGAAACAAAATGGCACAACATGAAAGCATATACGACTAGTTTGAAACAAGTACCAACTAAAACAGTGTGATGCCAATCTTGATCCTTTGAAAACCATTCTCTCGTTATTTGGACTGGTGTAAACTATGTATTAAGACCCACAGCTAACAGGTTATTAGCTCAGAAACTAAAAATGTCTAGATGCAGCATGAGTACATTGAACTTGGACATTGATCTGTTGGTAATGTGTCTAGGTTCAATAATCTGATATTCAGCAATGAATGATATATCACTAGAACATAATGCGATACCAACAATTAAGGGCCCCTATTTCTCATGCTTTAATGCAACTTATAGTTACGTCTCTTGATTGATTTTACCATTAATCGTTGGGACATAACATGACTGTAGTATTTCTTTTTCCTTTCAGAAAGGAAATTCATGTCCTCAAAATTCATAGACCTGTTGTAGGTGCATACCATTCATCACTCCCTGAGTGTAAGAGCATTGCTGATAAGGAGACACCTCATGACCAACTACCAATGGCTTCTGATCCTCAGGGATCTGTTGCAAAGATGGTTTTCTTGAGGGCAGAAGGTACTGGGAACTCTTTCGGATTTCTTCATGGTGTTGCTGTTGCTGCTTCTCATCACTTGTAGTTGGGCGTAGCAGTGGCTTGACAAGATTTGAGAGGACTTCAGGGGTTTTGCCCCGAAAAGAATTGGAGAGGAAAGAGTTGGACAATCTGCTTAGAGTTGGGGTCCCCAAGAAACTCAGATTGGGCGATTGCACGCTACTATAAATGTCAATTGATTGCCTGTTAAAAGAAGAGAGAGAAATATATGTTACTAAGCTGAGATAAGAAGAGGTTAGTAGTTCATACCAACCACTTGCTACATCCCCTATCATCTTTTAGGAGAACTAAAAAAAATATGTAGAAGGATCAAATACTAAACATAATAAAAATATTTGTTAAACCTTGTCCAGCATATTAATCCAGTAAGGATGAACAAGCGGTTGTGTTGCTTAAATTCATTTCAATCTCTACTTTTGCTGGAGTCTGGAAGAAAATAGGTTAATTGAATACTGGTGATGAAGGCTTTCAACAGTCATGTGCCAATGCAATCGGGTTAAGAAAGTTTTATACACAATTTCTAGTTTGATGTTGTGAACTGCGATCATCTAAGAAAAAAGTACAGATTGTCAGACATAAGTTCATGCCCATGCTCGCCAATACACCATGCCTCATGCCTGTTAGCAACTATCTTGTTGCTGTCATGCTGTGATATTTGACCATTGTAGCATAAGAAATAAATTTAGCAGGGACAAAACTGTACATCTATTAGTGTGAGGTGGTAATTGAGTGTTTGTTTTCCTTTTTGCAAGACAATTTTGTAAATATCCACTATTGCAGAGCCAAATACACAACTTTGAAAAATATTGAGAACATTTCTACACTTTTCAAACCATTTAGCTAACTAGTAACTACAATAAAATTTGCGCTCATTTTGTGAACAATGTCATGGAAGCGCATGGCTATTTTTCAGTTGAGATAGAAAATATGTCATTATATTAAGGGGGTGTTTGGTACAGCTCTAGCTCCACCAAAATCCGTAGAGTTGGTGAAGTAGGGTATTCTTAGCTTCAGAAATTTATGAAGCTAGAGTTATGAGTATATTAAGAGTGTTTAGGTGGGTTATCTTGTTTACATTTCAAACTAAAAATATAAACTTAATACACTTTATTTTAGTCTATAAGCTTTAAATCTGAGGTGGAGTTAGGATCTGGAGCTCTACCAAACAGGTCCTAAGCTCAACAAATTAATTGAGGGAACAGTGAGTAGTTTTAACCATATGTTCGTGTATTAAAGAAATGTCAGATAGAACTATTTTTCTAATAAAAATGTTAAGGACAACTCAATCTTATTCAATTGAAAAGGAAATATTTGGAAGATGCATTTCAGAAGGGGACAAGATCAAACGAGGGAAAAAAAATAACAGAGAAAACCAAGATACGACAGCTCATGGTCCACAAGTCTGAGCTGGATTGGCCCACCATGGATTATCTGATTATATCTCCAGCTATTGTTTCTCCTTCCAATAAATAAACACCATTTGTTTGGGGACAATTACAAGTATTTGGAAGGGTTAACGTTGCCAAGAAAGATGACATCAAATGTTGCCATCGTCAAACACGATTCGAACTTTTCCCCTTCGAAGATTGGTTGCCACATCAACACTACATCAATCCACAGATGCTGCAAACAGGAAACGGAATGAACGGGCAACTTGCTTTCAGAAAGGAGAGGCGTCCGGGATGTGTTGCAAGACAATACCTCTCCATTTGACTGCGACTGCTAACAGAAACGGATACATCAAAGTCACAAGACTGGAGCCCGACCTTACCATTTTGCGAATCGAGCCGCCGCGACCGGCGAAAGGTCGCAACGGGCTATCCATAATTCCGTTGCATTGATCTCAAAAGCCACACTATTACGGGAGTGGGACAGAAGCAGACACCGATTGAAGCACACGAAAAAGAAAAATGCCAATTCACCCTCATCCATGTATGTGGTGTGTTAGTGTTCTTAGGTGGCCGAAGTTGCCTGCTAGATCGTGGTAGTTTCATCGTTGTATAAACCAAACACGATGCCAAACAGTAGAGAATGAACCATCATCTGTCTGGTGCGGGCAAAGAAGAAGCATCTCCTTCTGAAGAACACGTTTTGGCGTTTTGGATGGAATCGAACGCATGAAAATGGGTAATTTCTTTGCACAGAGTGAGTGATAAAATTTTGATTTTTGATGGCACCACACAATTCTGTTCGCTACTTGGTAGTCCTAATCTCTAGTGAGCCTAGGCACAGCAAGCAAATGGCTAATTTCCTTGTCAGACGAAATAGAATTAAAAAGGGAGAGAGGAGAGGGAAGGAAACAGTGAGGTGAGTTCGTGCACCTGTAGCTCTGCGGCCATTGCTGGATGTAGGAGCCTGGGCGGCTGCCGCCGCGTGGGGTGGCGCAGGACGACGAGTCCGAGGAGGAGCCGTCGCCGTCCTCGGCCTCGTCGCCATCCTGGTTGCGGCGGGCGGCCTCGGGCTCCTCCTCGTCGTCGTCGCTCTCGATGATGAAGCTGCGCTCCGACACCGAGCTCTTCATCTCGCGGGAGCCGTCGTCCGCCGGCCGGTGTTGGAGAAGAAGCCGGGCGGTGGCGGTCAGCGGCGGCGTAGGAGGAACAGGGGAAGGATATGAGACCGGAGATACGGAGGATCCGGCGGCGGCGAAGGCGGCCGAGAGGGCGGTCTTGATGGTTGATGGCCGCGGACGGCGGCCGGCGGCGAGATGTCCTGACCTCGCCGGGGCTCCTACGGGTGATGAGTTGAGTTGGGTTCAGAGCCAACTTGTTTGGTTGGAGGGAACTCGTATGGTTTTGGGAATATAAGGCGCCCGCGGCTCGGTGCCTCGATCCGGATCTTGGTGTTTTTTAATCTTTAGCCCTCATCATTCCCAAGAACTGCAAATAGGTTCTTAGCTTGTATTATTATGATCTGGCCATCCCGAGACTTTTTTTTAACATTTGTCCAGAAGTTCTGCCATTCAGTACAGAAGGAAAAAAACAGACGACTATAGTCACACATACGCCCACGCACGTATGCACACGCGACTACACTGACCCTTAATGCTCACCCGGGCGAATCCTAGGATTCAAACCCGGGCGGGCAGCATGCCAACAAGCGACGCTAGCCAATCAAGCCTTCGGCTCGTTCACGGAGACTTGTTAAATTGCTATAATGTTGGTGCATATCTAGACATATTTAGTTGATCATTGTTATATGTGCGCTGTATATTACTCCATCTGTCGTGTAATATAAGTTCAAAGTCTACTGTATATATAGATAAAAAATATTAAATATAACAAACGGTTAATGCCATTAATTGGACTATGGATACTCCTATTTGTAAGAATGTTTAGAAAGGTGGATTAGCAGCAAGCAAAAATACAACAGAATATAGGATATTCAACCAAATATGATCAGATTGCACCCCTAATTCTAAGAAAAGTACAGTGGAAGCTAAAATAAATCTATTTGACCCCTAAACCATTGTGAAAGTCTAATAATCAACCTCTAGTACAAAATCCGGTAACCTACCATGTAAAGTGTGAAATCTAGGCGTATGATCCCCTCTGCATGTTCGTTCCACCCTGGTTTTGCGCCACGCTCGATATAAACCTCGTCAACGCTGGGTCGGTTACTTGGATTTCACAGTTTTGAGAGCGGTTGGTTAGGGCACAGCCAAGCTTCTATATCAGCAGTTTCTTCAATATATTATATAGGGTTAATGTTTACTAAAAAGAAGATTAAAGAAAAGAAAGATAAAAGCTATTTCTTACATGAAAAACAGTTCAAACACACAAACCAAGAGAAGATATAACAAAAACATACGTTTAGAAGAGGAGGGTTGTATCCAACTTCATTCTATGTCTTAGTATATGATATTTATTTGATGTTCTTTATATATTTGTGCTAAGATATAAAGGATTAGAGAGGTAGTATCTAGTACTATTTATTAATGATGTGAATGTTTTTAGATATGACTATAGAAACTATGTATTAAGAGTGCCCTTGTCCCGATTCATACGTGGTAGTTGATTTTTAGACTTTCATGATGGTTTACACGCACGTGCGGCTAGGGGTGGTTGTCAAATAGACTTCTTTCTTTAAAACTAGCTTTGATGATCAGTAATACACATACTATAAGATTTATTAGTTTATCGCCAAAATATACCAATAGATTCATCATCAAAGCAACCTCCATGTAGTTATACATAATTATTTGTAATAAAATTGAACTATTAAAAAAGTATCGATGTGTAGGATCGATATATATTAAACTAATAATCAGAGGGGGAGTGAATGATTGCGCGGAAGCTAAAATTAAATTTTTGATAATTTTTGAAACACCTCTATTCAGACTCAAATTGCCTGATTCGGATTCGATAAAAATAGAGAGATATACGTCCACTAAAACAGTAATTCCTGAAGATCCCACCGTTAGATTGATGTGAATTTTAACTGTAGAAACTGGATTCAATTTCCAAATTAACACAATAGGAATCAGCTTGATCGGATCTACGGATCTAAAGATATTACCTTCGCAATTTTACTGTATCAATAATGACGAAAATTGATATAACCGTAATTACGAAATTAATCAGGATTTATGAGGAATTAACCGATCAAACTTTTTAGATCAATTACTTGATGCCCTAGACAGATTTTGAATGGATCAAATCAAAATTATTATGATGAAACTATGAATCAATATAAAAATAAAATAGCTATGTAAACGAAGAACGAGATTACCAACGCATCGACTTGCAAATCTTGATGTTTATTGTGGAGATGTGTTCACGAGAAAGATTCTATCGCTGAGAAGAAATCACGTCACAAGCGTCGATCTTCTAGTCTTCCAATTTGCATGCAAAAGATGACGTCCAAGGAACCAGACATTATCTTGTCGCTGGGAAGAAATCATGGGAAGAAATCACGGCCGCAAGCGAAGGAAATTGATGAGCCGCAGGCCAAACCACCAAACAAAAACTCCAGAAACTTTTCTAGTCACGCATGCATGCGGCCCCTTTTTCTACTTTTCCGCAAGGCTTGTCACCAAAACATGCATGCATGCATGGTCTCTCGCCAGGAATACAGGGCACAGGAGCATACGGCCACCAAGATCACCAACGCAAGAACTTGCAGCCGCCAGGAACAAAACCAGCAGTGCCGCTCTGCCCCCCAAAAATCATAGGGTCCCATCTCTATACATATACTAATATTAGTATATTATATATAACAATATAATATGTATAATTAGTAGTACTTGTTGCTTGATATGAATAATTTTTTGGATGCATCTTGAATGTTTATTGGTAACACTTATATATTATTATTATTATTAATTAGAAGAGATTCATTTTAAATCTCGTTTGAACCCCTAAAATTTTAGAAAAACCATCGCGGGACCTATCCATTGGCCATAGCTCTCCTTTCTAGTTGCAAAGAACTAGAGGTGGGCCTTGGTAGGGCTTTTTGGGCTTGCACGACAGGCACTGCCCGCAACACGCAGATCGTTTAAATGGTCGACGGCAAGACCTGTTACGGTTGTCCGCCGTCTTTGGCCTGCTAACCGCACGATGATGTTCGGCCAAAGACGATAATCCGAAAGCGTGCTTGGGCCAAGACGTTCGAAATAAACACGCACTGTGTTGTACGTGTGGATGAGCAAATCAAGGAGTAAATGCATAGTGCATGCATGTGACTAGAAGAACAAATCAATCAAGGAAATCGAGAAGAATAAACACAATAGAATTTTGTTTCGACCGTAAAAAGAAAGTCCTAAATAAATAAAAAGAAATCAATCCGTGATCATTTTCTTTTATAGTAATAGTATAAATGGGCGGACTGGCCAAGACAAAGACGAAGGTGATTAAACGCATAAATGGGTTGGCTCTGGCTCGCGAAGACAGTGGGGCACCCGACCAAGACGCAGTGAGCACGATGGGCGTCATGGTCCGCACAGTTTAAGCTCAAACGATGGGCTCTTGACGCAAGCCTTCCACCCACGACGCCCCACCTCTACAAAGAACTCACGAGAATGCATCCAGGACCGGACGCCAGAGCAAAGCGAGTATTTTTTCTTCACGCCGCTGGCCGCAAGAATTCAACAGACGCTAGAAAGATTTTTTTCTTTTCTTTTTGTCTAATAACAGTACTCCAAATAAAAGAGTACAAACCCTAATTCCTAGCTCACAATAAACAGGAGACCTCCTCCTATTTATAATGAGCAATCCTAAAAGAGTTTGTATACAACTCCATTTGGCCCAACATGGCCTAATACAACTTTGCACGCGTACGGCCCATCTGCCGCACTCATGTGACTAACCAGCCTTCAGGTACTGCATGACATCCTCGACCACCAAGATCTCGATTCCTCATTAAACCTAGTCCCGAATCTCAGTTTCTCTATGAACCTAGTTCCGATCCCGTCATCGACCATGTTCGCCCTTGAGCAACACCTGCACACGAATAAACAAGAAACGAATCTGAGCACAAGTCCACGACTTGACTCAAAATCAATCCATGCAACCACTCACACGAGCGCATTGTATCAAGCAAAACCATTATCATGCTATCACAAACATATCAAATAATCATCTGAAACAACACATGCACGAACACTACATATGCCATGATCACAACCACTTTGCAATGCTAATTTCATCATTAAGCCAATTTTTTAGCATATAATTTCACACGATGAAAAGTGTTTATTCGGAGAATGTCAAAAGAGACGAGTAGAAGAGGATACAAGGAGAGTAAATTAGTCACTACAGAACATTGTAACCTGTAACCATCTGCAGCAGCAGAAGAAGGTTTAGAAAGGTGGATTAGTGGCAAGAAAAGATCGAAGGAGACATTATGATTATTATTAGCCCACCAGTTGAAATTAGGGTGCATGTATTAGGTGGTTGGTGAAAGCAAAGCCAAGGAAAAATAAAGTGTAAGATTCAGATAATTGCCCCCACCCTTCTTCCCCTGTCCCCATGGTTGGCAGCGATATTTCTTTGCATTGCTCTCCTTGCCAAGTTGCCACCCATGTGAATATGTGATTTTTCTATTTTCTGTTCAAACATGGATGTGGATGTGATGATATATATATTGCTGTCATGTTATTTCACCGATCCCACTGGGAATCTGGAGAGGATGAGCACTTGGAAAAAACGAGTATTCGATCTCTTCTTCGCCTGCATGATTGACTGATCCGTTGAATTGATTTCAAGCTTTTCATTATTGCCCTGCGCTGTCGCTTTGCTTGTCGTTGTTCCGTCTGCATCGCCTATATACGACAGACCGACAGGAGATGCATCAGGGACGAGCTGTCTAAAACGGATATTTTTCTATATTGCATATAAAATTTTAAAAAAAATAGAATATTGAGTTAACTAGTTCAAACAAATTTGAACTAAAATTCAAAGTAGAGTTTCCTTTTTAAATGATAGTTTGTTTGTATGTGTATATATACTATTCTACATTCAAGTAGAATAGTTATTCTACACGTCAGCCAGACGATCGCATCTAAATTACCACACGTATGCCCACTTCGTGTGCTTATTAAGCCCATGAGTTACGTAGCCAAACAACTAATAAATACGGTTTCTTGTTTGTATTAAAATATTTTTTCTTTGATTTGACTATAACTTTTTATTGATAGTTCCGATTCACGAACGGTTTTCACCGATAGCTTACTAACGGCGAGAAGAATAAAATTATATAAATCTCGCTAATAAATATCACATAAATGAGATTTTACTGTCGAATGAGCACCAATTTATAGACTATGTTGTTAAATTTTACTGTTGCAAAAGCTCCACAAACTGCTGAACCCTCCTGGAATATCAATGAAGAACGAGTTGCTGGTATGACAATAAAATCTAACAACACGTCTAGTAAATTAGAATGCATTTGTTATTAACTCTGGTCTATTTCATATTACCACTATCACATAATCATAGGACGCTACGGTAACATTCGACAGTAAAATAACGTAACCAGTAAATTACAGTTCTTGCATTGCTTCACCTGCTGGGTAATTTCTATTACCTACTAATTCCTGCTACTTCACTTCGGGCGGCACTGCTCCGCGCTCTGGACCGAACATGGTGTGTCGTACAGGCCGAATCTATCGGTGGTGTGATTCGGTGGTTTGGTCGGGAAGTTTTGGTTCTTCCTCCGCACGGTTTGCCTCTTGCTTTCTTTTGGAGAGCCCTAGGGATGGGGGTAGCAGGGGAAAAGTTCCAGCTGGGGACGGTGGGGGCTCTCAACCTTTCGGTGGTGCCCTCGGTCCTAGAGATGGCAACGGAGAAAATCCTCGCGGGAAGCGCTCTCCCATATCTGATCTCTGATAAGAAATTTTTTCCCGTCCCTATCTCCGTACATTGAGCTTAATTCTCTCCCGTCCCCGATCCCCGACGGGTTTGCGAGGTCCCGATAGGGACTAATCCCCGAAAATACTATATAAAAAATTACATACTACATGAATTAATCACTAGAGTAATGGTGCATATATGATTAAAGTGTGAGTGAATCACTAGAGTAATTCATTTTTAGCATGTTTATTAATAATGACCTTATGTATATTATTTTTTCTTTTGAGAATGATCATTTAATCCCACATATTATTGATAACGCGAGGACAGGGACGGAGAACGAGGACAGGAAACGGTGGAGCGTCCCCACGATCCCCGACGGGGACAATATTTTCCCCGATAAACCCCCGCGGGGATAGATTTCCCCTGTCCCCGTCCCCTAATAGGGGAATTCCCCGCGGGAAAACGGGGATCGGGGCCATTGCCATCCCTACTAGGTCCCCCATTGTCATCTGCAACAAAGCCCTCATCAGCTCCCTCGGCTTCATCTTTGGTATGTGTAACGTTTCTTTTTTTTGTATGTTATGGATTTAATATGCATTTTATATTTTTGCGAATTTTCTGAAATTTATTTTGGATTTATTTGATTTAAGCCTTTTGTCCGCTTTTATTTAAATATTGGAAAATTTTAAATAAACTTTTACTAAAAATATTTTATTTGAGTTCCAAGTACCCTAAAATATGTTCTAGAATTTTTTGTGGAATCTTTTAGGTATTTTTATTAATTATTTGTAGGGATGGCAATCGGGTAGGTACCACTAGGTACCAATATGCCTCAGACCCAAATCCAAACAAAATACCGTCCACCCAAACCCTTTAAGATTCACAGGTATAAATCTGTGCCCATACCCGAACCCGATGAGTACCCGACACCCAGTGGGTACCCATGGATAGGTAAACAACATACTGAGAGCTAACATTGTAGTCATAACCAAAACCTCATAACTGAAGTCATCTAACATTGCAACAAACAAATATGCCTCGTAATTGAAGTCATCTAACATTACAAAAATAGTCGAAACATGAAGAACGCACACAGCACCCGCGGCGACCTTGTCGCGAACAAAGTGAAGATCAATTTCGATGTGCTTGGTGCGCTGATGTTGCACCGGGTTCATCGAGAGATAAACAGCACTAATGTTGTCACAATAGACAAGAGTAGCACGCTTGATAGGGCAGTGAAGTTCCGTCAGTAGCTGTCGTAACCAGGTGGTCTCGGCCACAGCATTAGCAACAGCCCGATATTCAACCTCCGCACTTGAGCGGGAGACGGTAGGTTGCCGTTTGGACGACCAGGAGATGAGATTGTCGCCCAAGAAAACGCCATAACCGGAAGTGGAGCGACGAGTGTCAGGACACCCAGCCCAATCAGCATCGAAATAAGCAGTAAGAGTCGTCATAGAGCTGCGAGAAAGCTGAAGACCATAATCCAATGTGCCACGGAGGTACCGAAGAATGCGCTTGACAAGTGCATAATGCGGCTCCTGGGGATCATGCATTAAGAGACAGACTTGCTGAACAGCATATGCAATGTCGGGCTGAGTAAAAGTCAGATATTGTAATGCGCTTGCCAATCCTCGGTAATGAGTAGGATCACTCACGGGTGTGCCATCAGAAGAAAGCTTAGCAGATGTATCCACAGGTGTAGAACAAGGCCTGCAATCAGGCATCGCAAGACCAGAAAATATCCAAAGCATATCTTGCCTTGAGAGAAACAAACCAGTGGATCGACGGTGCACAGTCATGCCAAGAAAGTCATGGAGGGGACCAAGATCTTTCATGGAAAATTCCCGTTGAAGAGCACCAATAACATGCCGCAGGAGAGCATCCGAAGAGGCTGTGAGCACAATATCGTCGACATAAAGAAGCAAATAGGCCAAATCATCGCCACGGCGAAAAACAAATAGCGAGGTGTCGGACCGAGCACCAACAAAGCCAATAGACTGGATGAACGAAGCAAACCGACTGTACCATGCACACGGGGCCTGCTTCAAGCCATAGAGAGACTTGTTGAGACGACAGACAAACGAGGACCTGGCAGGGTCGACAAAACCAGAGGGCTGCTCACAGTAAACCACCTCTGACAAGGTACCATGGAGAAAGGCATTCTTGATGTCCAGTTGATGAAGGGGCCAACCGTGAGAGACTGCGACAGAGAGAACAGTGCGAATGGTGGTGGGCTTCACAACAGGACTGAAAGTCTCACCATAATCAAGGCCAGGTCACTGAGAAAAACCATGAAGAACCCACCGTGCTTTATAGCGATCAAGGGACCCATCTGAATGAAACTTGTGATGAAAAACCCATTTGCCAGTGACAATGTTTGCTCCAGAAGGACGAGACACGAGATCCCACGTGTGATTGGCCAACAAAGCCTCGTATTCCTCATTCATAGCTGCACGCCAATTAGGGTCAGACAAAGCACCACGATATGATTTTGGCACAGGCGAGAGAGAAACCGTGTGAAGATTCATCGGGAGCTTGGGCTGACAGAAGCCGGCCTTTCCGCGTGTCACCATATGATGAGTATTCTCAACGGGTGGAATAGGGACAGCCGCACGTGGCAGTGTGTGAAAGGACAGGGGATGTCGCCTAGAGGGGGGTGAATAGGCGAATTAAAAAATTTAAAACTAAATCGCAAGCGGAATACAAAACTTCGAATGTCCGAATAATACGGATCGTCGAGTGGTTCTGATAGTCCGAGATTATATTCGATAGTCCGAGATTATTCGAGTATCAGAAGTTCTATTCGGATATTCGAATCCTCCAGAGCACATAGCTCAAAATGATATCTAGGCTATTTGGGGATATTAAATACACCAAATTAAACTAGTTAGCCTAGAATACTTGAAGCAAATAGAGGTCTAGTCGAAAACTCACTAGAAAAGTAGATCGGATAATTTCAAGATTCAAAATCAAATACTAAAGCAAGAGTAAGAAGCAAACTTGGAGACGAAGATTTTTCACCGAAGTTCGGATCCTTGAGGATCCTACGTCGCTGAGGCGGCTCGGTCACACTTGAGCCAGGTCTCTTTCAACCCTTTTCCTCCCAGATGCACTTTGCACTCATGAGCGGCTGGCCACCCAAGACACGGGGTCTCTTTCAACCCGCTTAGCCGCCTGTTGCACCTTGCACTCACGGCTTCACTTCTTGATTCCTTCTTGCGAGGCGGAATCGACCTTCACAAACTTCCCACGGCCAACCACACAAAGCTCGGTGGCTCAGAGGCGACCTCCTAGCCGCCTAGGAGTCCTCAACCTCCAAGAGTAACAAATGCTCACGAAGAACAAGCTTGGAGATGAAATCAAGTGCTCAAACTCAAATCCAACTCAATCCTAACACCTCACTCCTCAAACTCTTCCCAACCCTTCACACAAAAGGGGATCACTTAGATCTAAGGGCAAAGAGGTGTTTTGGGGGCTCAAGAACAAGAGGATAGCTTCTCAAATCAATGGGGTAAGAGCTCCTTCAAAATGGGGGAGGATGGGGCTATAAATAGAGCCCACCAAAACTAGCCGTTTTCCTCAACGCCTCAGGTCGATTCGGACGGTCCGAGCTCAAGTTCGGATAGTCCAACGCATCAAACTCGAAGAAACAGAGAATTCACTTCGGATAGTCCGAAAATATGTTCGATAGTCCGAACACTCGGATACTCCGAGTTCATCTTCGGATAGTCCGAACTGGCACTGAGCAGCCCGACGAAAACGAGCGTAACTTTTGATTCCGGACTCCGATTTTAGTGATTTTGGACTCTATTGAAAGCTAAGAACAAGGGCTACACAACTAACAAGGTCTCACTACTCAAATCTCAAAGGATAAATCCAGATTTCACAAAGAATCCAAGAGAGACCTACAATTCTCACTTTTCGGCACCACCAACACCACTCTTTCTCTAATTTTCATAAGAATGGATCACTTGAGCACTTGACACATCTAAAAGTCATTCGACGTTGTATCCCTCTTAATAGTACGGCAATCCTTAGACTCAAATTAAATCAAAGATAATACAAGTCTTACATTCAATCCGCATGCCGTCTTCTCCGTGGATGCAATGTGCATGATGTCTTTTACCAAAATGATTGATGACATCTTCGCCTTGTCCAACTTGACTCGATTCACCTCATGAGACTCTCGTCCTATCGACCTTGACTTGATCATCCTCTCTGACGATCTCCACGGCAAGTCGATCTTGACTTAGTCCTCAACTCTTGTTGACACTGCCGTCTTGTTGACCTCGGCTTAACGGTCATCCTTCAAGATACTTTGGTCATCATGCACACACGGGACCTAATTCTTTCCAAACCACTCATGAAAAGCATTAGTCCCAAAAGCTCAATAGATATGAATAAATTGATATTTGTGAGCAGTTGATTACCACAAGTGTTTCATATAAAAGGCACAACATAAATGGAAACACTTGACATAAGAAATGTTCTCTACTAAGTGCATTATGATGAATATGTAATTGATCTATATGCACTAGAGAGATAATTGCCGATATGATGAATCAATTAAATCATGGCAAGGATCACAGTCTTTACTTAACTGAAGCACATGGTAGAATATATATGAATTGTACATGTGCAAATAGTATTTGGAATAAGAGTAAATATGTGATCCAACTCTAGATTAAACTTCACTAAGAGAAGTGCATGAGAAGATACACAACTAAGACATGCATGCACTAAGTCAATCTATAGCAATGTGAAGTTTAACTCTAGTTAATATATGCATACTAAAAACAAAGAACATAATGAACTCAAATGAATATATATGCACAAATAAATATGACATGAACCAATGTGCATATCAACATGCTACTTGGAGTTCACTATGCATTTGCACAAAAGGAATGCAATAACAAGTATAGAAGAGATACCAAAATTGTATACCTTATCTTTGCTTAACCATCCCATTTGATTTTCCTCTAAATAGATGAGACTGATACTCAACTAGGCAATAACATGTTAGTCTCATAGCAATATAATCATATTAGAGGTTTGTCATTTGGTAAGCACTAAGTTAAGCATTTACTCAATTACATAGATTGTCATTATATGTGTTTGTCATTAATCACCAAAATAACATAAGTGCCTAGATGCACTTTCAGTGTGAGAACTATGAGCACTTGACGCCATGCATTGGCCGGATGGTCTTTGGTAGCATGCAATTGGTGTGGCAAGTGAGTGGGCGCAGAGCGATCATGCAAGTGGCGCGCATGGAGAGGGCTCGGTGGCAGCAGCCTCTGGTGGGGCACCGAGAGGGGCAGCGGGCGTTGGCCTGCTGGCAACAGCCTCTGGCGAAGAACCGAGAGGGGCAGTAGGTGCGCCAAAAGAGCCGATGGTAGCCATGTTGTCCGGCAAGGCCTGCAGCGTGGAGTCTGGGAGGACGCCACTGGCAACAACCCGAGGCTAAAAAGCGACGGGGGCAGTGGAGTCGGTACCATGAACACCAGAGAGGGAGCGAGGACCTGCAAAACAATGGGGACCAATAGGCAACGCTGCACAATCGAACTTCGAGAGAAAATCAAAGGTAGAGGAAGGCTGAGGCGGGGCGGTTGCAGCAAAAGGAAACGAAGATTCATCAAACGTGACATGACGGGAGATAATGACCTTATTAGTGAGAAGGGCAAGACACCGATAGCCTTTGTGATTAGAGGAGTAACCAAGGAAGACACAAAGAGAGGAGCGAGGAGAAAGCTTATGGCTGGCAGTGGCGGAGAGATTAGGGTAGCACGTGCAACCAAAGACACGGAGATGGGTGTAGGAGGGGTGGACACCATGAAGAGCAAAAAAAGGGGTATGAAAAGCGAGAGTTTTGGTGGGATGGCGATTAAGCAAGTAGGTGGCAGTGTGAAGGGCTTCGACCCAGTAGGGGGGAGGGAGGTTAGCCTGGAATAGGAGGGAACGTATGATGTTGTTGGTAGAACGTATGATCCGTTCGGCTTTATCGTTTTGTTGGGACGTATAGGGACAGGAGAGGCGAAGATGTACACCGTGAGTAAGAAAGAACGTGCGAGCAGAGGAGTTGTCAAACTCACGGCCATTATCGCACTGGACATTCTTAATGGTGTAGCCGAACTGAGTCGAGACAAAGGCGAAAAAATGAACAAGAGTTGAAAATGTTTCAGACTTAAGACGAAGTGGGAATGTCCAAACGAAGTGGGAACAGTCATCAAGAATAACCAGATAATATTTGTAGCCCGAAATACTCAAGATAGGAGATGTCCACAAATCACAATGTATTAAATCAAAATTCTTAGATGCTCGAGATGTAGAAGATGAAAAAGGTAGACGAATATGTCGGCCGAGTTGGCAAGCATGACATAACGAATCTAAGGAGTTCGGACTACATGGAATAGCCGATACGGCAAATAAACGAGCAAAAGCTTCATGACCCAGATGCCCGAGACGACGATGCCAAATCACAGGGGACACAACGCTGGCAACCAAAGCAGACGGAGGAGACACCAAGGGCGAAGGCTGGAGTGGATACAAAGAACCGGTACTATTGCACCTAACGATCACGTTCTTGGTTTTGAGGTCCTTCACAGAGACACCAAAAGGATCAAACTCCACGGAACAGTTATTATCAGTAGAAAATTGACGGAATAAGATTTTTGATAATATGTGGAGAGACAAGAACGTTGCGAAGGTGAAATGAACCGTGAGAGGCTGGTAGGGACATGGACCCAGTGGAAGTAATGGGCAAAAGGGAACCGTTACCAACAATTATACGGGAAGGAGTGAGAGGGGAGGGAGGAGATGGAAGAAGAGTACCGGAGTTGGAAGTCATATGCGATGTAGCCCCAGAGTCGAAGTACCAATCACTGGTCGGTGGAGGAGCAAGTGTCATCGTCTGAAAGGCGTTGGCCAGGGCGTGTTGGTCCCATGCAGGAGGGCTCGGCGACCACAGGCCAGAGGCGCTAGGGGCTGGCGGCCATGCGCTAGGTGTGCCTGGGACCGGCGGACACGCACCAGCGACACCAGGAGCGGGCGGCCACGCACCAGGACCACCAAGGACGAGCGGCCACGCGCAAGGAACGCCGAGCAATGGAGCCAGGGGTGGATGTCCTAGGGACCCACCGATCGGATGGAAGAGGCCTGGAGCGCCGGCAAAAAAAGAAACGTCGGGGGCAGGCCCGCGCACAGCTTCGCCTGGAGGCCGAGAGGAGTGAAGCAGGCGCTGCTGAGGCTGTTGGGGGCCTGGCCACATCTGAATTAGGCTTGTCCACGGATTGTAGAACATGGGGAAGCTACCGCCGCCTTGGCCTCTGTCGCCACCACGACCGCGACGCCTATTGCGGCGAGAACCACCAGAACCGGAGTTGCGGTTGTAGGTGGGAACGCTATTGTTGTTGGTGTTGCCGGGCACGGAAGGGGGTGACGGAGCCATGGATGACATCCCGGCCGCAAGGAGAGCCGTGGAGGAGGCACCGGGAGCAGTCTTCATCGTGAGTTCCTCAAGAAGTAGATTAGAGCACACTTCCACAAACAATGGGAAAGGCTTCTGACACTTGAGAAGGGACGCCACGGTGCTGAACTGTTCATTGAGACCACGGAGGACGGAGAGCACAAGGCTACGATCGACCACGGGTTCACCGAGATCACCGAGGGCATCGGCCATGGATTTCATCTTGCGACAATAGTCCGTGACGTTGAGATCACCTTGAGAGAAATTCCAGAACTCGGCGTCGAGGATGAGAGCACGGGTTTCCTTGTTGCCAAGGAACTGCTGCTCGAGCGCAAGCCAAACGGTGCGCGCGCGAGGACACGGCGTCATGACGATGTCAAGGATGTTGTTGGCGAGCGTGGAGTAGAGCCAAGATAGCATAGTGGCGTCCATGCGCTTCCAGTCAACGTTGTCAGAGAGGTCGTCGTTGGAGAGGATGTGGTCATTGAGTGCATACTTGCTGAGCATGGTGAGGAAGAGTCCCCGCCATTTGCTGTAGTGCGGAGAGTTGGTGTCGAGGACGTAGGGAACCAAAGCCTTGAAGTTGAGAACCGCCACGACCTGCGCATGGAGAGCGGCCGTCGCTGCCTGCGCCTGGGTGAGGGCGTACACATCGACCTGGCAACGGCGTTTGGCTTCCTCGAGCTCGGCACGGCGGGTGGCTGCGGCATCTTCATCGGCGGGAAGGTCCGTGGGAGCCATGCAACTGCACGAGAGAAACCCGCTAGGGGCGATGGAGGAGCGGAAGGATCGAACAAACTCGTGATACCATGATAGAAAGATTAATCTCCATACCTCAATCAATCAGAGAGATTACAAATATATAGCTCAACCTACCCTATGTGCCATGCGGTTTATAGAAACAGAACCCGCAGGAATAGGAGATCAGGGAGCCAGAATCAATCACGCCAAAAGGAGGTTAGGAAGGTATAGATCTAGTCTAAATATAAAGTCTAACAAAGTCTACTCTATGGCAAAAACAGCTAATGAAGTCATCTAACTAGCCTGGTTATCTCTTTGAAGAGCCTATCGAAAACAGATCTTGTTTTGCTATACAATTTAAGTCAGATCACATTTTATTATTTGTTACACAGGAAATGATGTGGTTTAGCCATCATGAACACTTGACCATGCCCAATGCAGTACAAGTTCAATATATAGAGAGTTCAGAACGAACTTAACAGTCAAATCATGGCATCTAAAGTCAAGTTAACTTCAGAGATTACCTTAAAAGAAGGTCTGTAAGGACCATTCCAGAAGACGCAGTGTATACTCCAACGTTTGATCTTCTGCTTTCTTTCAAAAGTGACGTTTGGAACTGCCAAAGCCCGTACTTAGTTGAACCATAACTACAAATTTACAAAACAGCATTAGATTCAGCTTCACAGCACAGGTAACAACATCCAATACAGTGTATCGTCATGTTTTAGCCAACAAGAAAAGTAGGACACAATATTCCTCTCAAATATAAGTGTTCAAGAAGTTACAGAGTATAAAAAAATGAGGTGTTTACACAACTGTCAATGGTGTGCTTGATCCTTCAGAGCCTGCTCCATCCATGTTGAATATGTGGCTCCCTTTTATTGGTATTGCATGACATTCATGGCTTCTCTGGTGCACAGTAAAGAGCCAACTAGGTTTGTTGAGACAATCTATATACAAAACAAGAAAAAAATTAGTTTGAGCTAAACAAAATGAAAAATAAGATGGAATAGTTAAACCAAACTGCATGATCGATCTAGTGTATCAACCTTGTCATTAAAAGGAAACAACACAAGCAGTAGAAGATATCAACTAACAAACCTAGGTAATATCATCATCTGAAAAATTTACCAGTGGCCTAAAACCTTTGTTTATGCCAGCATTATTTATCTGTAGATAAAATTTAGAAGAAATAACACATGTTTAGTGCATGCTACAATACAAGCATATAGAGCAAAATGAAAGGGTACAAGTCAGCAAAAATTGTCTGCTCAATCCAACTGAATAATTATTCAAGTGAAATGCTTAATAGATGTTAAAAGAGATCTATATGTAAATAATTACTTACCCAAATGTCAATTGAACCAAGCTCATCAAGAGCAAAATTCACTAGCCTTTTACATCTTTTGGTTTACAAACATCGCAAGATGTACCAACAACCATGGCCGCCATGCTTGAGCTCAAACTTATCGCCATGCCGCCCCGAGAGGGGAGGCGAGGGAGTGGGCGAGGGGAGCAGTTGGAGGGGAGGAGATTGGGATCGAGGTGGGGTGAAGGGGAGGTGGATAGGGCTAGGGGAAGCGAAGTGATGG